>ML267758.1:0-30082 GCA_005239495.1 Nicotiana undulata
ATCTCTTAGACAGTTCGTGAGTATGTGACACCAGTTCTGGGATTCGTATATGGGTTTTATTTCAAAATTGCTATATATATTTGGTAATTTGTTAACCTTCATATTGTGGGCCATCGATGCCTTAGTTATCTTGTTCGCTTTAGTTGTTAATGAGTTTTATTTAGTTCAAACGTTGGCTTGTCTAGCGAGTTCAACGTTAGACGCAGTCATGTCCCGAAGGTGGGATTTCGGGTCGTGACACACTGCAATATTTTTAGTTGTGGGTGGCTTAAGCACCTTGTATTTGTTATGCTTTTCCCATGGCTTTTTTTATGACATTGTTCATATGTACTTGCCGGGCTTCTTTGTTATGTATGGATGTTATGTGCCCTTGCCTGGCTTATTTTGGATTATGTCATTTGTTCTTGCTAAGCTTGGTGTGATTAATTTATTTTTATTTTTCTTGTATAATTTATTTTCTTTAGTAGTTGCCTCTGTTTTAGGTTTTAGCTTTTTATTAGTGGCTTTATTCTTCAATTTTTTTTTATTTCCGTAATGATACTTCCTTGGTTTTTTTTCATGCTACGGTTCTTTCCCAAGGAACATTTTTGAAGTAAACCGGGTGACTTTTCCCTATGATAGATGGTGTGAAAACTTTCTTAAGGGAATTAGTCTTGTTTTGCTAAGAGGAGACTTTTGGATTATTTGGTACTAAAGAAATTAGTCCCTTGTATGCGAAATGTGAATTAAGAATACCCCTCCGAATTTTGGTTTTGAATGAAAACAAGTAAGTTGCATGGTGAAGAATAATTTTTGTGATAAATTATTGGCTCTTTTAGTGACTCTTTGCCCACTAGTTTGAAAAATAGTGCTTTAGACTCCTATTAGGAAGTGAAATTGATCAGTCTAGATTAATTCATGTGCCATGTGCGTTAGTGTTTGTATAAATAAATCTTGTGTTTACTCCTATCATCTAGAACTTGCCCGGTTGATCTTTCAATGCTAATAATAAGTATGTTTGGTTGGAGAAATGACCTTAGGCATTCTTTGTGTTATTTTAAAACCCCTTTAGCCTTTTGAGCCACCATTGTATAGATATTATCAGTAGTTACCCCATTTGAGCCTTTAACTTTTTCTTTGGTCACCTCATTACAAACCTTTCCCTTTTGCAAAATAATTCCCTCTTTTGAACCCGTCCCTCCTTGAATATTGAGAATGAGGAGAAAATCCTAAGTTGGGGTGTGATGTCAAAGTGTAAATTGGTAAGGTTGTACATTGAGTGTAGAATATATACCTCAAAATATTCATTTGAAATTATTCAAGCTCCAAAAGAAAAAGAAGAAGAAGAGATATGTATGTATATAAATATGGGAGCTTTGAACAGATTTAGTGAGGTATTTAAAGCGGTTCTATGTTGGTAACTAGATGCAAATGAGGTTATGTGGTTTGAAAAGAAAAAAAGTGCAACAAGAAAGAAAAATGTGAGTAGTGTTCAAGGAGGGTGTAGTCACTTCCAAATGTTTATCCTATCCTTTCCTAAACCTGCATTACAAGCTTAAAAAGTCCTTATGGAATCTCCAACCGAATGTTATTGAATAGGCGATGAATTAAAATAAGGGAAAGCCTATGGCATGATTGGTTGTAACACTTGAAATTCTTTGTGAGTGTGAGTGTCTTTGTGAAGTTGTCCCTTGTGTTGTTCGTGTAAATATGGTGATTTTGGGACTTTCTTTCTTGTGAGGGCACATGAATTAGGATGGAGTGGTGAAATTGACATATCCGAAAATGAGTGAGTTGAGCATATGTGGTGAACTAGTGCTTTTGAGTCACTTCTTGAGGCTTATTCTTGTCTCTTGATTATTTTGAAACTCCCTTGCACTTCATGAAGTTGTTTTAAATGAGGGAGTTATTCGGGTAAGATACATACTTGAGCCTAATTATTAGTACCAACCAAATCCATAAGTATAATGCTTAGTTGGAGAATGTGATTTGTAAATTATAGCAATACAACTTGTGCTTGAAATGGTAGAACTTCATTGAGTAATTAGTTTTGATTTGCTTGAGGACAAGCAAAATCTTTAAGTTGGGGGTGTTAATGAGTGGTGATTTTACCACTCGTTTTAGCCTCTTTTCGTTAGATTTTGCATCCTCCAATGATAACATGAGGTCGTTTATAGTGTGTATTGCTTGAATTTCAGAGAAATGATGAGTGATTGGTGTTGAATTGAAGTGGAGTTGAGCACAAATTGGTGAAAAATGTACAAAAATCTCTAGTGATTCGCACCTCCAGAGTAGTGAACACACCTGCGAAGAAGGCTTAATTGCACAACAGTCGCACCTGCGAAGTGGTTCACAAACCTGTGGAACCGCAGGTGCGGTATCTGTTCTGCATCTGCGGAATAAGATTAAAACACCTGGAATGCACCTGCGATTGGGTTTCTGTTTCTGTGGAACCGCACCTGCGGGGAATCTTCCGCAGGTGCGGCCAACGGGCATCAGAACTGAACAGAAATGTAAAATCACATTTTCTCATTCCCAACTCATATATACTCGACCTAGCAGATATTTTCTGGATCTTTTGGCATTGAAAAACACAACCATGTGTCTTGAAGACAAGGAAGAACATTTGTGGAAGCTAGGGTTTGCACACACACTTGGGTTTTGGAGATTTCAAGCTTGTGGTTAAGGTTTTCTTACCCATTTATGTTTATTTCTTCATTTTCTTGTTTTGTATTGAATATTTAAGTGTGTAGTATTTATTTCCAACACTTGAATCTTGTTTATGGGAATATTTTTAAGTGTGGATTAAATACCTTGTTGTGCTTATGTATTGGATGATTTTTATTCTTTTATGAAGTGAGTTAGTGTTTATTTAATTATTCTTGTTCTTTAATGTTTCCAAAGGGATTAGCTAACCCTAGGAATCGCCCATTAACTCCGAATTAGTTTTGGAAAAGATAATTTGGGGTTGGGAAAGATTAATTAACAAGAACTTGAGGCTTTTACCCTCACTTTATAGATTTTACCTAGGAATAGGATTGAACTACTTGTAGACAAATTCGGGTGTGCATAATCTCTTAATTGGGTTAGGAATAATTCAATTAGGAAGTCTTATTAGTCTTCGGAAGAAGCTAATTAAGAATTATTATCCATGGCTAATTAACATAAACTCGCTCATATTTGTAAAATCATGAAATACATTGGATCGTTACTTGAGTGTAATTCCCGAAGCATTCATACTTGTTGCCATTGATCATTTTACTTGCTTTCTAGGTTAGTTTATATTTTTGCATTTAGTTAGAAATATTTTCACTATCAAATTTCTAAGTGTTTGGCACTGCGCGACAAGCGATAGTTCTCCTACATTCCTAATCGCCTCCATATTATTCTCTGTGGGATTCGACCCCAACTTAGTTGGGTTACTATATTTGACATCGATCACTTACACTATTTAAGGTGTAATTTGAGCGTATCAGGGCGTAACATCATTCCCCCTTCGGAACATTCGTTCTCAAATTTTGACTGATGCGCTTATCAGTCTCATAACCTATAGCCCTTACGAATTCTTTAATAATGTCCTAGTTATTAGGCAACTGTTCTGTGAATAAATCCAAAGGTCAAGGCATCCCCCCCTTTTAGGACTCTCGAATGTTAAACTTCCAAAGATCTATAGAAATTTTGATAGGGTCTCGTTTGTAACTGTACTACATAATATCTACATGTCATGCAACAAACCAAATAATACAAAGCCACACAAGCCACAATCATCAATAACAACAATGGACTCACATGAACAATGACAGTAACTAACATAAGAATCCAATAACATATACGCACCAAAAGGTTGTGATGTCTTAGTCTTATCCTCCCCGGGAAGCGTAAACAAGTGAGGATACCTAGACTTCATGCCTTCTTCACCTTCCCAAGTCATCTCCTCCACATTATTGTTCCTCCAAAGTACTTTAACCAAAGCTACGTCCTTAGTTCTCAATCTCCAAACCTGTCTATCTAGTATAGCAATGGGAGCTTCCTCATATGATAACTGTTCTGTGACTAGAACATAGTTGTCATCTAGCACGACTCTAGAAGGATCTTCAATACACTTATGGAGCATAGACACATGAAAGACTGGATGTCAGACTCCAAGTCGTAAGGCAGTCTAACTCATATGTTACCTGACCTACTTTGCATACGATCTTATAACGTCCAATGTACCGAGGGATAAATTTTTTGTTCTTACCAAATCTCATAATGACGTTAATCGGTGATACCTTTAGGAATACTCAGTCGTCTACCTAAAACTCCAAGTCTCGTCATCGATTATTTGCATAAGACTTATGACGACTCTGAGCTACTAATAGCCTTTCCTGTATAAGTTTAATCTTCTCAACTACCTTTTGTACCAACTTTGGTCCTACTAAATTAGTTTCCCCAACATCGAACCATCTAATAGGTGACCTACAATTATGTTCGTAAAGTGCTTCGTATGGAGCAATCTGAAAGCTGGAATGATAACTATTATTATACGTGAACTCAATAAGTGGCAAATGATCATCCCATCTACCCCTAAAGTCTATCACACAAGCCTGTGAAATATCCTCAAGTGTCTAAACAGTATACTCAGCATGACCGTCTGTTTGGGGATGAAATGCTATGGTAAGACTTATTTGAGTCCCCAAGCATTTCTTGAAGGACCTCCAAAAATTAGCTATAAACTAAGCACCTCTATCTGAGATAATAGATATAGGTATACCATGAAGTCGTACTAACTCCTTAATGTAAAGCCTTGCATAAACCTCTACTGATTGCGTAACCCTGATAGGCAGAAAAGTAGGCTAATTTTGTAAGTCTATCAACAATCACCCATATTGAGTCAAACTTAGGCTGGTTACGAGGTAAGCCTATGATGAAATACATATTAATTACTTCCCATTTCCAAGTCGGAATCTCTATAGCCTACAATAATCCATCGAGTTTTTGATTCTCAATCTTAACCTACTGACAGTTAGGGCACTGAGCAACAAACTCCGCTATATCCTTCTTCATTGTGCCCCACTAGTATATTTCCCTGATATCATGATACATCTTCGTCGCTCCTGGATGAACAAAATAACGAGAATAGTGAGTTTCTCCTACAATCTGCCTCCGCAGCCCTACAACATTAGGAAACATAATCGACCTCGATATTTGAGGACTCCATCTTGTGTAATCTCAAATGGTGTCTTCTCCTTTTGAGGGGCTGTATCTCTGTAATGAGCTAGCACATGATCCTCTTACTAGCATTCCTTTACTTCAGTTACTAAAGAGGATGTTTCCGCGTCCTAAATAGTAACTCCGGTATTGCCTGAATCTAGTAATTGAACTCCAAGACTAGCTATCTGATGAATCTCATGGGCTATATCACTCTTATCTGGCTATAAATATGACAGGCTACTCGTAGATCTACGGCTGAGGCCGTCGGCTACTACATTCGCCTTCTCTGGATGGTATAAAATATCAACCTCATAGTCTTTTAGTAGCTCCAACCATCGCCTCTAACATAAATTCAATTCCTTTGCTTGAAGATATACTGAAGTATCTTATGATCCGTATAGATATCAACATGAATGCCATACAAATAGTGCCTCCACATCTTTAGTGCGTGAATCACCACGGCTAACTCTAAATCGTGGGTCAAGTAATTCTTCTCGTACTTTTTTAGTTTTCTAGAAGAATAAAGAACAACCTTACCATGCATCAATACACAACCTAATCCAATGCTTGAAGCGTCAAAATAGATAGCATAATCATCAGTTCCCTCTAGGAGTGTCAGAACCGGTGCCGAAGTCCATCTATCCTTTAATGCTTGGAAACTCGGCTCACAAGCATCAGTCCACTTAAACTAAGTTGCCTTCTGAGTCAACTTTGTGAATAGTGATTAAAGAGAAGAAAAGACCTCTACAAATCTCATGTAATAACCTGCCAAACCTAGGAGCTAAGAACCTCCATCGGTGACGTGGGTCTAGGACAAGTCTTCACTACCTCAATCTTCTGTGTATCAACTCATATACCCTCATCTGAAATAATAAGCCCAACGAAAGCTACATAATTCAACCAGAATTCACATTTAGAGAATTTCGTGTACAACTTCCTTTTTTGTAGAACTTTGAGTACAGTACGCAAATGATATGCATTCTCAACCTCTAAACGGGAATAAACCAAGATATCATCCATAAATACAATCACGAATAAATCTAAAAAGGGTTTGAGCACATGGTTCATCAAGTCCATGAATATTGCTGGGGCATTAGTCAAACCGAATGACATAACACGATACTCAAAGTGACAGTATCTGGTCCTGAGTGTTGTCTTCAAATTATCTTTGTCTTTAACCCTTACCTGATGGTACCCAGACCTCAAGTCTATCTTCGAGAAACAATTGGCACCCTACAACTGATCAAATAAATTATCAATCCTCAGGAGTAGGTACCTATTCTTGATCGTGCCTTATTCAACTGCCTGTAATCAATACACATAAGCGATGAACCATCTTTATTTCTCACAAATAACACAAGTCCTCAACACGCTGATGTACTTGGTATGATAAAGCCATTTTCAAGAAAATCACTCAGTTGTTCTTTCAACTCTGTACGTGACATTCTATAAGGAGGAATAGATATCGGCTGAGTATCTGGTAATAGGTCAATAGAAAACTCAATCTCCCGCTCTAGTGGAAGGCCTGGAAGCTCGTTGGAAAAAACATCGAGAAACTCATTAACCACATGGATAGACTGAAGGGTCGGTGACTCTACATTCACATCCTGTACCAAAACTAAGTGATAAATATAGCCCATTCTAATCATCTTTCTTGCCTTGAGATAGGAATTAAACCTACATCTCGGTGATGCAATATTACCTTTCCACTCTAGAACTAGCTTCTCTACAAACTGAAATCGAACCATCTTTGATCTACGATCAACATTATCATAACAAGAAGCCAACCAATCCATACCCATTATAACATCAAATTCTACCATATCTAACTCACTGAGGTCTGCTACAGTAGAATGACTATGAACTACTACTATACAATCTCTATATACCAGTTATTTACCCTATAAATAGATAATAATTGAATTTATATGTGGTTTTAATTATTGACTGTAAAGAAAATCAAACCAAATGATATGTGCAGCCTTGGCCTTCGAGCTAGGTCGCCTTCGAACCAAACAGATATTCTACTAGAAAATATGAATAGAACAACAAAGTATTGAAAGCTCAAGAGAAAAGTAGTATATTGCTTTGAATAGTGTTAATCTGATGTCCCTTACAAATGATCATACCCCCTTTATATAGTAGGGGAGTCCTATCCTTAATACACCTAAATACAGTAAGATATCTGATGATTAGATGATTAATCAGCCTTTTCTTGATACGTGCTGAGATTTACGCCGTGATCCTTGCTTGATCGCGGTATCTTGGCTTTCTGTTATAAGGCTCGGCAGGCTTCCCTCGAACTTGCTCGATCTCTATCCCGCTCGATCTCGATCTTGGATGATCTTGATCTCAATCGGTCCCCGAGTCACAAGCTTTACAATCTAATTTTGTGTCATGGTCCATATGAATGGGGTCGAATTTCGGCCTGTCATGCCCCAGTCTCGATTAGTCATACGAAAAGGGCAAGCCCAATTTTGACCATATACAGATATTCCCCTTGTTTTTCGGACAATAATATTTGAGCCCTCGATCTTCACCTCGATACATCATGTCGTAAGTATCAGTCGTTGGTCAACCATTACCTGCTTTGAACAGTCATTGAGAAATCATAAATACCCTTTTTATTCATTTTCAAACTATACTTTCAAATCTTATTCACTCTAATCTTAATTACCCTTTGTCTTCCTCAAAGCTTTGTATTTTCAGATCTCTGGGTTTCTTCGCTTGTTCTATCCCAAAATTCCAAGTGTTCCTTTTCAATTTCTATTCTTCTTCACCCATAAAAATTAACTGGATAAAACTTCAAAAACTGTTCGGCAAAAAGAAACTGCCTTCTCGTCCCAGCCGGCCAGTGAGAAACCAGTGGTGGATCCACTCCCAGAAGAGTTCTTTCTCGGAGGGTGTGTCATCGATCCCACTTCAAGGTTAAAAAGACCTCATCGGTACAAAAATTAGTACCAGGGTTGATCAAATTTCGGGGGAACCACTAATTTTGAAGGGCTTGGATTCAAAAATGTTTGTACAAAAGCCCTCCCCCCGAACACGGCCCTAAACCAATTCCCAAAAAGTTCAGCATGCCAGAATATCTCAAGTATAATGGAACAACAGACGAGCACGTCACTTCTTACACATGTGCAATTAAGGGGAACGATCTGGAGGACGATGAGATCGAGTCCATACTGTTGAAGAAATTCAGGGAAACCTTATCAAAGGGAGAGATGATATGGTACCATAATTTTCCACCTAACTCCAATGATTCTTTTTCCATGCTCGCAGATTCCTTCGTTAATGCACACGCTGGAGCCATAAAGGTCGAGACTATGAAGTCAGACCTCTTCAAGGTAAAGCAGAAAGATAACGAGATGCTTAGAGAGTTTGTGTCTCAGTTCCAGATTGAACGCATGGATATACCACCAATTGCCTATAATTGGTCCGTTCAGGCCTTCACTCAAGGATTAAATGTATGAAGCTCGGTGGCCACACAATAGTTAAAGCAGAACTTGATTGAATACCCAACTATCACTTGGGCTGATGTGCATAATCGGTATCAGTTGAAGACTAGGGTCGAAGATGGCTAATTGGGAATTTCTTTCGGGTCCGTTTATCCTATCAGGCCCGTCAACAGAGTTAAAAGGGATATAGACCGGGAACCACGGTCAAATAAAGATCGTTACCAGCCATACAGTGGAGATCGGAGAAACAACATGCCTGGATGAAACCCCGTTTGAGGTGATAGAAGAAATGTTCAAGGTCATAGATATCGAGGGATTATGATCAAGAGTGGTTTCGACAAAAATGTCAAGCCCAAAGAACCACCGCGGCTATTGGAATACAACTTCAACGTTGATGCGTCACCTATCGTATTAGCCGTCGAGCCCTTCAAAGACACTATGTGGCCTCGACCTCTGCAGACTGATCCATCCTAGAGAAATCCTAATCAAATGTGCAAGTATCATGGCACCCATGGCCATAGGACAGAAGATTACAGACAGCTGAGGGAGGAGGTAGCCTGGTTATTCAACGAGGGGCATCTTCGGGTATTCTTAAGCGATCAGGCTAAGAACCACTTCAAGAATAGAGATTCGAATAGACAGAACGAGAAAGAGGAGCCACAACACGTAATCCAAATGATTGTTGGAGGGGTCGATATTTCTTAGGGACCCGTATTCTATCGCACCAAGGTGTCGATCACAAGACAAAAACTAACTCGGGATTATATACCGGAAGGGACCTTGTCTTTCAATGACAAGGATGCAGAGGGGATCTTACAACCCTATAACGACGCACTGGTAATATATGTTCTTATGAATAAAACTCAAGTTAAACGTGTTTTGATTAATCCAGTTAGCTCTACCAACATCATTTGATCGAGGGTCGTAGTACAGCACGGCCTACAGGATCAAGTCGTGCCGCGGCCTAAGTACTTAACGACTTCAACATGGCATGAGAAACCACCAAAGGTGAAATAACTTTGCAAGTGAACATGGTCGGGACCATCAAACAAACGAAGTTCCATGTAATCGAGGGTGACATAAGGTATAATGCCCTGTTAGGAAGGCCATGGGTTCTGAAGTTCCCGACACCAGAGGGAGTTAAAATAATCTACGGGGAGCAACCCGCCGCCCAAGAAATGTTTAATATCGGCGTTCTCGTCAAAATGATCATATTCAAAGGGAAAATAGGAGGCTAAATAGCAACCACAAACACGGGCTTCGATCCAATCAGAGAAATAGGGGACTGAAGAGGATGATGACTACGGGGTCCCTCGATCTTTCATAGTCCCCAATGATTCTGACGCCACAAAGTCCATGGTCGAAGAGCTAGAGCAAATCACATTGACCGAATATTAGCTCGAACGAAAAGTATACATGGGCACGGGGCTAGCCCCCGAGCTCAGGGGAAAACTTATTCAATTCCTTAAAACTAACATGAATTGCTTTGATTGGTCCCCTCTCGATATGACAGGGTTCCCACTGAAAATCACCACTCAAAAACTAAGCTTGGATCCAAAATTCCATCCGGTGAACCAAAAAAGAAAACGCCAGTCTGAAGTCAAGCATGCCTTCATCAAGGACGAGGTAACCAAACTTTCTAAAATAGGATCCATTCGAAAAGTAAAGTATCCTGAATGGTTAGAGAACGTAGTGGTAGTCCCTTAGAAGGGGAATAATATTAGGATGTGTGTAGATTACAAAGACCTGAATAAAGCATGTTCTAAGGATTCTTTTCCTTTGCGTAATGTTGATCATATGATCGATGCCACGACTGGCCACGAGATTCTCAGTTTTCTCAATGCCTATTCCGGGTACAACCAAATACAGATGAACCTGGAAGATCAGGAAAAGACATCATTTATCACTAAGTACGTCACCTACTGCTATAATGTAATGCCATTCAGACTTCAAAATGCAGGTGCAACTTATCAACTCCTAGTAAAACGTATGCTCGAAGAATAAATAGAAATATCAATGGAAGTTTATATCGATGACATGTTAGTTAAGTTCCTGCGAGCACAGGACCATTTGAAGCATTTACAGGAAATGTTCGGTATATTGAAGAGGTACAACAAGAAGCTCAACCTAGAAAAATGTGCGTTTGAGGTCGTCTTAGGTATGTTTCTCGGCTTCATGGTATCCAATCGAGGAATCAAGATCAACCCCGATAAAATCAAATCTATCAAGGACATCTCGGTAGTAGACAACGTAAAGACCGTGCAGAGGTTAACGGGGCACATAGCAGCCCTGGGGCGATTCATATCAAGATCCTCAGATGAGAGTCACCGACTCTTCTCGTTATTGAAGAAGAAGAACAATTTTACGTGGACTCTGGAATGCCAACATGACTTGGAGGAACTAAAGCGATACTTATCTAGCCCGCCGCTGCTTCACACACCTAAAGCGGACAAGAAACTTTACTTGTATTTAGCAGTCTCAGAGATAGCAGTAAGTGGAGTCTTAGTCCGAGAAGAACAAGGTACGCAATTCCCTATCTATTATGTTAGTCAGACCTTAGGTGAGGCCAAAACCAGGTATCTCCATTTAGAAAAATTGGCGCTCACTTTGATAAGCGCCTCTAGGAAACTAAAACCATACTTTTAATCACATATGTGTTGTAACAAGTTATCTACTTCGAAATATTTTGCATAAGCCCGAACTTTTGGGCCTGTTGGCAAAATGGGCCATAGAAATCAGCGGGTACGATATTGAATATCGACCCCGAACGACCATCAAGTATCAAATATTGGCAGACTTCGTGGCTGACTTCACGCTGTCCCTCGTACTCGAAGTTGAAAGAGAACTGTTAGTAAAATCGGGTACATATTTGGGAATCTAGACCCCTTTTACAGACGGTGCTTCATATATAAAAGGGTCCAGACTCGGCATCGTGCTAAAACCACCCACAGGTAACGTAGTTAGACAATCTATCAGAACTACAAAATTGACTAACAATGAGGCCGAATATGAGGCCATTATTGCAAGGATCGAACTAGCCAAAGGCCTAGGAGCGGAGGTGATCGAAGACAAATGTGACTCCCTCATCGTTGTGAACCAGGTTAACGGAACCTTTGAAGTTCGAGAGGAACAAATGCAAAGATACCTGTATAAGCTACAAGTAACTCTAAACTGATTCAAAGAATAGACTTTGCAACATGTGCCTCGAGATCAAAATAGCGAAGCCGATGCCCTCGCAAACCTAAGGTCATCGATCGAAGACAACGAACTAAATCCGGGGGCTGTCGGGGAACTCATGAGGTCAGTGGTCAAAGAAGTCTACATCGAGATAAACTCCACAAGATTGACGTGGGATTCGAGAAGACTAGTCCATAGAGTACTTGAAGAACAAAAAACTTCCCTCAGATCCAAAGGGATCGAGGGCCTTGTGCACAAAGGAAGCCCGATTTAGCTTGTCCAAAGATGGAGCCTTATTCAGAAGGGCGTTCGATGGTCCGCTAGAAATATTCTGGGACTGGGAGATACTGAATATATTTTGAGGGAAATCCATGAAGGCACATGAGGGAACTACTCAGGCGCCGAATCACTGGTTCGAAAGGTAATCAGATCTGGGTAATACTGGATCGATATGGAAAGAGATGCGAAGGAGTTTGTGCAAAAATGTGATAAATGTCAAAGACATGCTCCGATGATTCATCAACCCTGGGAGATGCTACATTCGGTTTTATCGCCATGGTTGTTCATGAAGTGGGGGATGGACAACATCGATCCTCTTCCATCGGCGCCAGGTAAGGCTCAATTTGTTTTGTTTATGACTGACTATTTCTCAAAATGAGTTGATGCACATGCATACCAAAAGATCAGGGAGAAGGAAGTCATCGACTTCATTTGGGACCGCATCACATGTGGATTCGGAATACCAACCGAAATTGCATGTGACAAAGGAAAATAGTTAATTGGCACCACAGTGACAAAATTTATCGAAGACCACAAGATCAAAAGGATCTTATCAGCACATTATCACTCTAGTGGGAATGGACAAGCTGAATCGACCAACAAAACCATAATCCAAAACCTCAAGAAAAGGTTTACCGATGCTAAGAGGGAATTGGAGAGAGATCCTGCCCGAAATACATTGGGCATATCGCACAACTTTGAAGTCCAGTATATGGGCCACCAGTTCTCTCTAGGTTATGGCACCAAAGCTTTAATACTAGTCAAAGTTGGGGAACCGAGCATTAGATTTCGGTATGATGCGAAGGAATCGAATGATGAGGCCATGAATACAAGCCTCGAGATATTAGATGAATGGCGTGAAGTTGCCTTTGTTCGATTGGCTGCTCAGAAACAATGGATCGAAAGGTATTACAATCAAAGGGCCAACCTTCGATATCTGAATGTCGGGGACTTGGTAACTGCTGAGGTACGACCCCATTTCAATTCTTTCAATTTCTGACTAACACTTGCAGGTTATCGACAAGGAGCGACATAAAGCCTTTAGGTCTGAAGGCACACGTTGCACTTTTTCCCTTGAACGATTTTTATCCCAATTGGATTTTTTGGCAAGGCTTTTAACGAGGCAACAACAGATTGTGCTAACTTAGAATCGAAGGCCGATCATAAATAGGTGTCAAATACAACACTAACAGTGTCCGAGGTTCCTCTACAATCAACCTCGAATACTGGGGTCATTGCCCTTCGATGTCAACTCGTTGCGAGGAAATTAATTCATAATAGCGGGGTCTCGATAGGTGAGATTTGTTAGGGCCAAACGGTCAAACGAACAGTGCCCCCATAGGTTGCTCGAGCCCTGGCACAAAACATGTACACATGTGTAATCATTTTTACTTGTCATTATCTCATGTCTTAGAAAAAGTTTTTCTACTTTACAATTCCGTACTTTTGATCTATTATGGAAAAGAGCTCAAGGGCCGATCATAACCAGAGTTCTGAGAATCACCCCCACACTCGGGGACTGTCATCTGAAATATAAATTCAAACAGATCGATCCATTGAGTATCCAGGGCAAAAGCCTTTTAGGCAACCCTCGAATTTTAAAGGCCACATCCATACCCACTCGAAGGTTGTTGTCTTAGGAAAGCCTATATAACTCGGGGAGGGAAGCTCACTAGGCTACACCCGAACTAAAAGGCTATGACCATTTTAACACGGTTGAGAGACGTCAGAAATCTGTAACAAAAATAGGCCTTCGAAAAAGAAAAAATTCTTTCACAACCGACTCTGAAGGATACCCTTGGTACAATCTTAAACTTAAGATATTTTCGGGAAAAGACCTCGGTAACTTCGAACCCCGATAACGCCTTAACCAGAAAGGAAATAAAGGCAAGGTTTTGTTCGAACCCCCGAACGCAACCTTATTATTTCATGCTAAGGCATTCCAACCTTTGTAAATGCTAATAATAAAGCAAAGGAAAAAAAATGAGAGCCGAAAAGGGTTGAAAGCCTTATATATATACATAAACGATCTTTTTACAAATGCCAGATCCGCCAAATACAAAAATACAAAGGCTTAAGGGCTACTTTTACTTCGAGTGGGAGAGATCATTCTTTTTCAACTAGAAAGCCTAAGGGCTACCTTATTTTGCGTTTGAGCAGGTCCTCGCTCGATCATAAAGCCTAAAGGCTACTTTTGTTCAGTTTCAAACAAATAGTCTCATTTTTGTACAACATCTTGAAGCACATGCATATCAAAAGATCAGGGAGAAGGAAGTCATAGACTTCATTTGGGACCACATCATATGTGGATTCAGAATACTAACCAAAATTGCATGTGACACCGAAAAATAGTTAATTGGCAGCACAATGACCAAATTTCTCGAAGACCACAAAATCAAAATGATGTTATCAGCACATTATCACTTTAGTGGGAATGGACAAGCTGAATCGACCAACAAAACGATAATCAAAAACCTCAATAAAAGGTTGACCGATGATAAGGGGAATTGGAGAGAGATCCTGCCCGAAGTCCTTTGGGCATATCGCACAACTTCGAAGTCCAGTATAGGGGCCACCTCGTTCTCTCTAGTTTATGGCACCAAAGCTTTAATACTGGTCAAAGTCGAGGAATCGAGCATTAGATTTCAGTATGCGGCAAATGAATCGAATGATGAGGCCATGAATACAAGCCTGGAGTTATTAGATGAATGGCGTGAAGCTGGCTTTGTTCGATTGGCTGCCCAAAAACAACGGATCGAAAGGTATTACAATCGAAGGGACAACCTTCGATATCTGAATGTCGGGGACTTGGTTCCGAGGAAGGTCATGTTAAACACCCGAAATCAAAATGAAGGGAAATTGGGTCAGAATTGGGAAGGGCCGTACCATATTCTCGAGATCATGGGGAAAGGGTCCTATAAGCTCGGAACGATCGACAGAGAATAGCTACCGAACAATTGGAATGTAACTTATCTCAAACGATATCATTGCTGAGGTACGACCCCATTTCAATTCTTTCTATTTCTGACTAACACTTGCAGGTTATCGACAAGGAGCGGCATAAAGCCTTTAGGTCTGAAGGCACACGTTGCACTTTTTCCCTTGAACGACTTTTGTCCCAATTGGGTTTTTTTTGCAAGGTTTTTAACGAGGCAACAACAGATCGTGCTAACTTAGAATCGAATGCCGATCACTAATAGGTGTCAAAGAAAACACTAACAGTATCCGAGGTTCCTCTACAATCTACCTCGAATATTGGGGGCATTGCCCTTGGATGTCAAATTTGTTGCGAGGAAATTACTATATAATAACGGGGTCTCGATAGGTGAGATTTGTAAGGGCCAAACGGTCAAATGAACAGTGCCCACATAGGTTGCTTGAATCTTGGCACAAAACATGTACATATGTGTAATCATTTTTACTTGCCACTATATCATGTCTTAGAAAATGTTTTTCTACTTTACAATTCTGTACTTTTGATCTATTATGGAAACGAGCTCAATGGCCGATCATAACCAGAGTTCTGATAATCACCCCCATACTCGGGGACTGTCATCCGAAATATAAATTCGAACAGATCAATGCAATGAGCATCGAGGTCATAAGACCTTTGAGGCAACCCTCGAATTTTAAAGGCCACAACCATACCCACTCGAAGGCTGTTGTCTTAGGCAAGCCTGTATAACTCGGGGAAGCAAGCTCACTAGGCTACACCCAAACTAAATGGCTACGGCTAGTTTAACACGGTTGAGATACGTTAGAAATCTAAAACAAAAATAGGCCTTCGGAATAGAAAAAAAGCTTTCACAACCAACTCTAAAGGCTACCCTCGGCAGAATCTTAAACTTAAGATATTTTCAGGAGAAAACTTCGGCAACTTAGAACCCTGATAACGCCTTAACCAGAAAGGCAATAAAGGCAAGGTTTTGTTCGAACCCTCGAACGCAACCTTATTATTTAATGCTAAGGTATTCCAACCTTTGTAAATACTAATAATAAAGCAATGGAAAACATTTTGAGAGACGAAAAGGGTTGAAAGCCTTATATATATATACATAAACGATCTTTTTACAAAGGCCAGATCGGCCAAATACAAAAATACAAAGGCATAAGGGTTACTTTTACTTCGAGTTGGAGAGATCATTCTTTTTCAACTAGAAAGCCTAAGGGCTACCTTATTTCGCGTTCGAGCAGGCCCTCCCTCGATCATAAAGCCTAAAGGCTACTTTGGTTCAGTTTCAAACAAATCGTCTCATTTTTGTACAACAACTTGAGGCACATGCATACCAGAAGATCAATGAGAAGGAAGTCATCGACTTCATTTGGGACCACATCATATGTTGATTCGGAATACCAACCGAAATTGCACGTGACAACGGAAAATAGTTAATTGGCAGCACAGTGACCAAATTTCTTGAAGACCACAAGATCAAAAGGATCTTATTAGCACATTATCACTAGTGGGAATGGACAAGCTGAATCGACCAACAAAAGCATAATCCAAAACCTCAAGAAAAGGTTGAACGACGCTAAGGGGAATTGGAGAGAGATCCTTCACAAAGTCCTTTGGGCGTATCGCACAATTTCGAAGTCCAGTATAGGGGCCACCCTGTTCTCTCTAGTTTATGGCGCTGAAGCTTTAATACTGGTCGAAATCGGGGAACCGAGCATTAGATTTCAGTATGTGGTGAATGAATCGAATGATGAGGCCATGAATACATGCCTGGAGCTATTAGATGAATGGCGTGAAGCTGCCTTTGTTCGATTGGATGCCCAAAAATATCGGATCGAAAGGTATTACAATCGAAGGGCCAACCTTCGATATTTGAATGTCGGGGACTTGGTTCCGAGGAAGGTCATGTTAAGCACCCGAAATCCAAATGAAGGGAAATTGGGTCAGAATTGGGAAGGGCCTTACCATATTCTCGAGATCATGGGAAAAAGGGTCCTATAAGCTCGGAACGATGGACGGATAATAGCTACCGAAAAATTGGAATGTAACTCATCTCAAACGATCTCACTGCTGAGGTACGACCCCATTTCAATTCTTTCTAGTTTTGACTAACACTTGCAGGTTATTGACAAGGAGCGGCATAAAGCCTTTAGGTCTGAAGGCACACGTTGCACTTTTTCCTTGAACAGTTTTTATCCCAATTCGGTTTTTTAAAAAGGTTTTTAACGAGGCAACAACAAATCGTGCTAACTTAGAGCCGAAGGTCGATCACGAACGGTGTTAAAGAAAACACTAACTGTATCTGAGGTTCCTCTACAATCAACCTCGAATACTGGGGGCGTTGCCCTTGGATTTCAACTTTGTTGCGAGGAAATTACTTCATAATAGCGGGGTATCGATAGGTGAGATTTGTAAGGGCCAAACAGTCTAACGAATAGTGCCCACATAGGTTTCTTGAGTCCTGGCACAAAACATGTACACATGTGTAATCATTTTTACCTTCCATTATCTCATGTCTTAGAAAATGTTTTTCTACTTTACAATTCCGTACTTTTGATCTATTATGGAAACGAGCTCAATGGACGATCATAACAAGAGTTCTGATAATCACCACCATATTCGGGGACTGTCATCCGAAATATAAATTCGAATAGATCAATGCAATGAGCATCGAGGTCATAAGACCTTTTAGGCAATCCTCAAATTTTAAAAGCCACAGCCATACCCACTCGAAGGATGTTGTCTTAGGCAAGCCTGTTTAACTCGGGGAAGCAAGCTCACTAGGCTACACCCAAACTAAATGGCTACGACTAGTTTAACACGGTTGAGAGACGTTAGAAATCCATAACAAAAATAGGCCTTCGAAATAGAAAAAATTCTTTCACAACCAGCTCTAAAGGTTACCCTCAGCAGAATCTTAAACTTAAGATATTTTCGGGAGAAAACTTCGGCAACTTCGAACCCCGATAACGACTTAACCAGAAAGGCAATAAAGGCAAGGTTTTGTTCGAACCCTTGAACACAACCTTATTATTTAATGCTAAGCCATTCCAACCTTTGTAAATTCTAATAATAAAGCAAAGGAAAACATTTTGACAGACGAAAAGGGTTGAAAGCCTTATATATATATACATAAACGATCTTTTTACAAAGGCCAGATCGGCCAAATACAAAAATACAAAGGCATAAGGGCTACTTTTACTTCGAGTTGGAGAGATCATTCTTTTTCAACTAGAAATACTAAGGGCTACCTTATTTCGCATTCGAGCAGGCCCTCCCTCGATCAAAAAGCCTAAAGGCAACTTTGGTTCAGTTTCAAACAAATCGTCTCATTTTTGTACAACAACTTGAAGTACATGCATACCAGAGGATCAATGAGAAGGAAGTCATAGACTTCATTAGGGACCACATCATATGTTGATTCTGAATACCAACCGAAATTGCATGTGAGAACGGAAAATAGTTAATTGGCAGCACAGTGACCAAATTTCTCAAAGACCACAAGATCAAAAGGATCTTATCAGCACATTATCTTTAGTGGGAATGGACAAGCTGAATCGACCAACAAAACCATAATCCCAAACCTCAAGAAAAGGTTGACCGACACTAAGGGGAATTTGAGAGCGATCCTGCTTGAAGTCCTTTGGGCGTATCGCACAACTTCGATGTCCAGTATAGGGGCCACCCTGTTCTCTCTAGTTTATGGAGACGAAGCTTTAATACTGGTTGAAATCAGGGAACCGACCATTATATTTCGGTATGCAGCGAATGAATCGAATAATGAGGCCATGATTACAAGCCTAGAGCTATTAGATGAATGGCGTGAAGCTGCCTTTGTTCAATTGGCTGCCTAAAAATAACGGATCGAAAGGTATTACAATCGAAGGGCCAACCTTCGATAACTGAATGTCGGGGACTTGGTTCCGAGGAAGGTCATGTTAAACACCCGAAATCCAAATGAAGGGAAATTGGGTCAGAATTAGGAAGGGTTGTACCATATTCTCGAGATCATGGGGAAAGGGCCCTATAAGCTCGGATTGATGGACGGAGAATAGCTACCGAAAAATTGGAATGTAACTCATCTCAAACGTTATCACTGCTGAGTTACGATCCCATTTCAATTCTTTTTATTTTTTATTAACACTTGCAGATTATCAACAAGGAGCGGCATAAAACCTTTAGGTCTGAAGGCACACGTTGCACTTTTTCCCTTGAATAGTTTTTGTCCCAATTGGGTTTTTTGGCAAGGGTTTTAACGAGGCAACAACAGATCGTGCTAACTTAGAATCGAAGGTCGGTCACTAATAGGTGTCAAAGACAACACTAACAGTATCCGAGGTTCCTCTAAAATCAACCTCGAATATTGGGGGCATTGCCCTTGGATGTCAACTTTGTTGCGAGGAAATTACTATATAATATCGGGGTCTCGATAGGTGAGATTTGTAAGGGCCAAACGGTCAAACGAACAGTGCCCACATAGGTTTCTTGAACCCTAGCACAAAACATATACACAAGTGTAATCATTTTTACTTGCCATTATCTCATGTCTTAGAAAACGTTTTTCTACTTTACAATTCTATACTTTTGATCTATTATGGAAACGAGCTCAAGGGCTGATCATAACCTGAGTTTTGATAATCACCCCCATACTCGGGGACTGTTATCCGAAATATAAATTTGAACAGATCAATCCAATGAGCATCGAGGTCATAAGACCTTTTAGGCAACCCTCGAATTTTAAGGGCCACAGCCATACCCACTCGAAGGCTATTATCTTAGGCAAGCCTGTATAACTAGGGGTAGCAAGGTCACTAGGCTACACCCAAACTAAATGGCTACGGCTAGTTTAACACGGTTGAGAGACGTCGGAAATCTATAACAAAAATAGGCCTTCGAAATAGAAACAATTCTTTCACATCCAGCTCTAAAGGCTACCCTCGGCAGAATCTTAAATTTAAGATATTTTCGGGAGAAAACTTCGGCAACTTCGAACCCCGATAAAGCCTTAACCATAAAGGCAATAAAGGCAAGGTTTTGTTCGAATCCTCGAACAAAACCTTATTATTTTATGCTAAGGAATTCCAACCTTTGTAAATACTAATAATAAAGCAAAGGAAAAAATTTGAGAGACGAAAAGGGTTGAAAGCCTTATATATATATACATAAACGATCTTTTTAAAAAGGCCAGATCGGACAAATACAAAAATACAAAGGCCTAAGGGCTACTTTTACTTCGAGTTGGAGAGATCATTATTTTTCAACTAGAAAGCCTAAGGGCTACCTTATTTCGCGTTCGAGCAAGCCCTCCCTAAATCATAAAGCCTAAAGGCTACTTTGGTTCAGTTTCAAACAAATCGTCTTATTTTTTTACAACAACTTGAAGCACATGCATACCAGAAGATCAATGAGAAGGAAGTCATCGACTTCATTTGGGACCATATCATATGTTGATTCGGAATACCAACCGAAATTGCATGTGACAACGGAAAATAGTTAATTGGCAGCACAGTGACCAAATTTCTCAAAGACCACAAGATCAAAAGGATCTTATTAGCACATTATCACTAGTGCGAATGGACAAGCTGAATCGACCAACAAAACCATAATCCAAAACCTCAAGAAAAGGTTGACCGACGCTAAGGAGAATTGGAGAGAGATCTTGCCCGAAGTTCTGTGGGCGTATCACACAACTTCGAAGTCCAGTATAGGGGCCACCCCGTTCTCTTTAGTTTATGGCGCTGAAGCTTTAATAATGGTCGAAATCGGGGAACCGAGCATTAGATTTCAGTATGCGGTGAATGAATCGAATGATGAGGCCATGAATACATGCCTGGAGCTATTAGATGAATGGCGTGAAATTGCCTTTGTTCGATTGGCTGCCCAAAAATAACGGATCGAAAGGTATTACAATCGAAGGGCCAACCTTCGATATCTGAATGTCGGGGACTTGGTTCCAAGGAAGGTCATGTTAAGCACCCGAAATCGAAATGAAGGGAAATTGGGTCAGAATTGGGAAGGGCCTTACCATATTCTCGAGATCATGGGAAAAAGGGTCCTATAAGCTCGGAACGATGGACGGATAATAGCTACCGATAAATTGGAATGTAACTCATCTCAAACGATATCACTGCTGAGGTATGACCCCATTTCAATTCTTTCTATTTTTGACTAACACTTGCAGGTTATCGACAAGGAGCGGCATAAAGTCTTTAGGTCTGAAGGCACACGTTGCACTTTTTCCTTGAATAGTTTTTGTCCCAATTCGGTTTTTTGATAAGGTTTTTAACGAGGCAACAACAGATCATGCTAACTTAGAGTCGAAGACCGATCACAAACGGTGTTAAAGAAAACACTAACAATATCTGAGGTACCTCTACAATCAACCTCGAATACTGGGGGCATTGCCCTTGGATTTCAACTTTCTTGCGAGGAAATTACTTCATAATAGAGGGGTATCGATAGGTGAGATTTGTAAGGGCCAAACGGTCAAACGAATAGTGTCCACATAGGTTTCTCGAGCCCTGGCACAAAACATGTACACATGTGTAATCATTTTTACTTGCCATTATCTCATGTCTTAGAAAATGTTTTTCTACTTTACAATTCCGTACTTTTGATCTATTATGGAAATGAGCTCAAGGGCCGATCATAACCTGAGTTCGGATAATCACTACCACACTCAGGGACTGTCGTCCAAAATATAAATTTGAACAGATCGATCCATTGAGCATTGAGGGAAAAAGACCTTTTAGGTAACCCTCAAATTTTAAAGGCCACATCCATACCCACTCGAAGGTTGTTGTCTTAGGCAAGCCTGTATAATTCGGGGAAGCAAGCTCACTAGGCTACACCCTTACTATAAGGTTACGGCCAGTTTTACATGGTTGAGAGACGTCAGAAATCTGTAACAAAAATAGGCCTTCGAAAAAGAAAAAATTCTTTCACAACTGGCTCTAACGGCTACCCTCGGCAGAATCTTAAACTTAAGATATTTTCGGGAGAAAACTTCGGTAACTTCGAACCCCGACAACGCCTTAACCAGAAAGGAAATAAAGGCAAGGTTTTGTTCGAACCCTCGAACGCAACCTTATTATTTTGATGCTAAGGCTTTCCAACCTTTGTAAATACTAATAATAAAGCAAAGGAAAATATTTTGAGAGCCGAAAAGGGTTGAAAGCCTTATATATATACATAAACGATCTTTTTAAAAAGGCTGATCGGCCAAATACAAAAATACAAAGGCCTAAGGGCTACTTTTACTTCGAGTTGGAGAGATCATTGTTTTTCAACTAGAAATCCTAAGGGCTACCTTATTTCGCGTTCGAGCAGGCCCTTGCTCGATCATAAAGCCTAAAGGCTACTTTGGTTCAGTTTTAAACAAATCGTCTCATTTTTGTACCTGTATATTAAGCCTGAGGACTACCTCAGCTCTAGTTCAAATTATCATTCAGGGCCCATATATCAGAAACGATTGAGGGAAGTACTTACTATATGTATGTTTCGTCTAAACCTCAGACCTTAGAATACAATTTCATGATTTTATAAGGCGCTTTCACCTTTGTAAAGGGGAAGAAAAGTTTTTATATATACATCAAAAGTCATTTAAAGGCAACATTGCCCGATGGAACTTCTTTACAAAAGACGAAATGGCCTCGAAAGAAACACAAAATATATGAAATCCTAAAAGGCATAGTCATCTCCGGGAGCAACATCTTCACCCTCGGGGCCTTCTCCACTTTCGGATCCACTCAGGCTCTCAGAATCTTCGTCATTAGAGCTTTTAGATCCTTCGTGCTCTCGATCTCGGCTATAAGATCGAAGCCCCGAGCATGGATAACCTCAAGAGTCTCCCTTCAAGACATGCATTTGGCGTGCTCGGTGACCCAATTTCCTTGAAACTCAGCAGCCTCGGCGACCTCCTTTGCTCGGACCTGGAAGCTTTGGCATCGACCCAGTAAATAGCCACCACTACATCAGCATTGGCCTTGATCGCTTCGACCTCCAATTTGGCCGCTTCGAGCTCTGTGACTAGCTTCTCCCGATCAGAAATTGCTGAACCCAACTGAGACTGGAGCTCCTCGATTTTCTTGTCTTGCACCAAGGCTTTCTATTTCATACTTTGGATTTGGATTTTAGTCGAGGCCAGTTGGGCTCGGGAAGTCTCCTTTTCTGAGGCAAAGCAATCCATATTCTTCTTCCATTCTTCGACCTTAATTTTCACTACGTCTACTTCCTCATGGAGTTGCCTGATCACATCGAGCTTTTGTTGGACCTGCGGGTTCGAACCATTAGCCACAACGCCCGAGTCACTATTACTAACTTTAAATATTCTTCTTACTTGCTCGTCCAGTTCGGTGTGTTTTATCTGAGCCACTTCTAGCTCAGTGCGGAGGCCTTTAGCTTCCCCTTCTTTTTGCTCACTAAGAAGTTTGAAGGCATCCTTTTCCTCAGTAAGACCTTGGATCTCGGACTCATACCGGCTCATCCCCCCTTGGGATCGGAGGAAAGCCTCATGATGAAGCACCAAAGCCTAAAAACATAGAAAGAGGAGTTATATAAAGGGAGAAAAGTCGAAGTAAAAAAATTGACATCGACAAGGAAATTTGGGATTACCCAATTTCGAGCCTGTTGGGTTTCGTTGAAAAGACAGGGTGTTTCCACCTCATCCATCTTGGCTTGGTCTTCTTCATTGACCAAGTATCGAAGATAGCTAGCCACTCCTATGGGGATAAAAAGAACCCGAGCATCCTTCGGGACCGAGGTGATAATTGATTGCTTATGCCCGGATCGACACTGGGGGTCAGAAACTGATTGGTTAGTTTAAAGCTCGACAAAGCCTGAGCTCTTCCTCATTACCTCCAGGTCACTCAGACCTGTGACATCTTTCACTCCAACAAAATGACAGAAAGGGTCTTCTGCTCCATGGACCCATTCCCCGTGGCAAGTCTCCACTACCTGAACATCATGTATCATCGACTTAGTGAATGAAGGAAACAAGGGGGAATCTCCGATATCTATTACCCCACGTAAATGTTTTGGGGCACCACTTTCATCTTGGGGAGCCTCGAGCATGGTTTCCACACCAGTATAAACTGCCTCCTCGGTAGTTTTCTCACCTCGAGGTGAAACGTCTTTAGCTCTTTCTGGATCGGGGACTCTGGCCGTGGATTCCTCCTCAATCTCTTCAAGTCGAGGTAGAGCAGTTTCAACTCCCACCGGCTTAGTAGTTCCTCGAACCTCGGTGTCAGCTCGCACACGGGCAACCAACCTAGAGTCTTCTTCTTCTTCTTCTAAATCTCGTCAAGTCGAGTTAGAGCAGTTTCAACTCCCACCGGCTCAGTAGTTCCTCGAACCTCAGTGTCAGCTCGCACACGGGCAACCAACCTGGAGTCTTCTTCTTTTTCTTCTTCTTCCTCTTCCTCTTCCTCTTCCTCTTCCTCTTCTTCTTCTTCTTCTTCTTCTTCTTCATCCTTTAGCCGTTGGACTGACTCCAAAGATATAGGGATGATGTTCCCCTTGGGTTTACGGGTTGTTTTCTTTTTAGGTTTCTTCCCCTCAGAGTTCGTGGAATTCGAAGCTCTTTTCCTATTCTTCTGTCTCACCGGCTTCGAGGCATATGGTTGACCACTGTTCGAATATTTTCCTGAGCTTACTCATTTTTCTTGTTTTGTAGGTCTCAAGATAGATGTGACGATGAGGCCTCCGTCTGGTGATGAATAAATCCTTCCCCAACCATCTTCCTCGAAGCCAATGAAACAGAAGAAGAGGAAAAGAGCTTCGAATTCCATGAACTCATAGGGGAAGAAACCTAAAAAGAAAACAACCCGTAAATCCAAGGGGAACATCATCCCTCTATCTTTGGATTCAGTCCAATGGCTATGGGTTGAAGAAGAAGAAGAAGAAGAAGAAGAAGAAGAAGAAGAAGAAGAAGAAGAAGAAGAAGAAGAAGAAAAAGAAGAAGAAGAAAAAGAAAAAGAAGAAGAAGAAGACTCCGGGTTGGTGTCCCGTGTGCGAACTGACACCGAGGTTCGAGGAACTACTGAGCCGGTAGGAGTTGAAACTGCTCTATAAGTCAGGAAGAAAAATTTACCATGACTACTAGCCTCCATCAAACCTTCGACAAATCGTGCCACTCATGTTCAACATGTGTCGACTGCGATACTAAGCTCCTGACCCAGTCCTCGAGTTGGGGAACCGTACCCGACATCCAGGAAATGGTTGCATCAAGTAAAATGCTGATAAGAAAGGGTGAATAACGAAGATAATAAACTAAAATTAAGGGAGAAATTATACTTACAATTCATATTAGATTTCTCATGAAATGGCATACTCTCAACCGAGATCAAGTTCGAGGTCTTCACTCGGACAAATCGGCCCATCCAGCCCCAGTCTTTGTCATCATCTATGCTCAAGAAAGGTGCCCTGGTGGCCCGACATTGAAGGTTTATTAGTCCTCCTAAATAGAGTCGGGGGCTATACAGGCGTATGAGGTGGTCGAGGGTGAAGGGAAGCCCGTCGGTTTTTCTTACGTAGAAACGAAGTAATATCACTATCCTCCAGAAAAAGGGATGAATCCAATCGAGGGTCACCTTGTATTTCTGGCATAAATCTATGATAATCGGATCAAAGGGACCCAATATGAAGGGGTAAGTTTAACACTTAAGAACCCTTCCACGTGGGTGGTGATTGATTCTTCTGAAGAAGGCACCACAACATGTTTCTTACCTCGGTTGCAATCTTTTTTAACCTGGGTGAGGAGGTTATCGGGTATCAAGAATATATACCTCAATACCGGCTCGCATAGACCCGGAACCGAGGAGGTCTTTTCAACCTTGAAGTCGGAATCGATGACACACCCTGTGGGAATAAATTCTTTAGGGCGTGGCTCCGCCGCTGGTTCCTCACTGGCCGATTGGGACGAGGAAACAGTTTCTTTTTGCGGAACAATTTTTGAAGATTTATCCATTTAATTTTATAGGCAAAAAATAATAGAAATTGAAAAGGAACGCTTGGAATTTAGGGATAGTACAAGCGAAGAAACCTAGAGATATAAGAATACAAAGATTTGAGGAAGACAATGGGTTTTGAAGATTAGAGTGAAGAAGATTTTAAAGTAAAGCATGAAAAATTAAGAAATAGGGTATTTATGATTTCTCAATGATGGTTCAGAGCAACTTATGGTCGACCATCGACTGACGCACATTAAATGCCTAGGAAATTGTACGACGAGACATTTCGGTTACCTCTACTGCTTACATCATGATGTATTGAGGTGAAGATCGAGGGCTCAAATCGTTTCTTCTCATTACTCTAAAAAACGAGGGGACTATCTGTATACGGTCAAAATCGAGCTTGCTCTTTTTGTATGACTAATCGAGATCGAGGCATGACAGGCTAAGGTTCGACCCTATGTCATATCAGACCATGACACGAAGTTAAATTGCCAAGCTCGTGACTCATGGACTAATCGAGATAGAGATCATCCAAGATCGAGACCAAGCGGTATAGAGATCGAGCAAGATCGATGGAATCCTGTCGAGCTAAATAAAAAAAAGCCAAAATATCCGCGATCGGGCGAGGATCACGACAGAAATATCGACACGTATCAATAAGAGACTGATTGATCACCTAATCGTGAGATTTCTTACTGTATTTAGGATTGTATTAAGGGCCGGAATCCCCTAATATATAATGGGGGTCTGATCATTTGTAAAGGACATCATATTAACACTATTCAAAGCAATATACTACTTTTCTCTTGTGCTTTCAATAACTTGTTGTTCTGTTCATATTTTCTAGTAGAATATCTATTTGGTTCGATGGCGACCTAGCTCAAAGGACAACGTTGCACATATCATTTGGTTTGATTTTCTTTACAGTCAATAATTAGTATCAATTTACATATTTTCTCATTTTATTCCAAGTGAAATCATGTATTCTTAAAACCATATATAAAATTCAATTGTTATCCGTTTTAGGGTAAACACCTGTCTAGCTGGATCCCCAACAGGTGTAGACACCTCAAAAGGTTTAATTAACTTAGATTCTATCCCGAACTTACTAGCAACCAACAGAGTGACATACGATAAGGTGGAACCCGGATTAATAAACGCATATACATGATAGGAAGAGACTGATAATATACTTGTAACAACATCAAGTGACGACTCTTGATCTTGTCGACCCGCTAATGCATAACTGCGGTTCGGAGGATCGCTCAAGCTAGATGCTTCACCTTTGCCTCTACCACGAACTACCGGTGCATGTAAACCTTGCCCAAGAGGGCATGCTGATGATGAAGAGCCAGCTACACATCCCCCTACCTGAACCATACATGTACCACCTCTTGTCGGATAAGCTCTCATAATGGCCTGGATAACAACAAATATTACAAACACCCAATCCCACATGGCACTGCCTGGCATGCTTCTTACCAAACTGAGCACATCGTGGCAAGGGTAGCCTTATCTGACTTGACTCACCCATATACTATGAACTAGAGCCCTTGAACTTTGACTGGGCCCTGAATATGTGGAACAAGTGCACTAGCCGATGGCTGGACTGGATACGTCGGGTACTGTTGCCTCTGACTACCTCAAAACTCACTAGAAAGACATGAAGATCTTGCTCTCTTACTCTGGACCCTATCATGCTCACGATCGGCCTTCTGCTTCTTTTTAAGCTCCTCTACACCCTGAGTTCATGCCTAAATACGACAAATATCCATACCTGGCTGAAGTGAGACCGACATACACTCATTAAGAAAGTGCATCTCCAACTCCATCACGAAACGGTGAACCCGATGCGCCATTTGATGTTCTTTCAAGGTTTTGCACCTCTCAAGCACAAATAAGAGGGGGAAAAAACACCCCGCTAAAAGTTTTTCACAAAACTAGCAAAAGCGTTCTTCAAACTCATGTTAGAAGAATGTAAGATGTAATGAAACCTCACCCACACGTTCTTCAATCCCGCAAGATGGCAAGAAACATTGAATAAGCAAAGAAGATGAAATAAAAGAGTCAATCACGTTTTTGAAGCTAGTGCTCAAAAAAATTAATCATCAATGTTTATTTTCAGCATATTAAGCCCTTTAAATAGGCCTTACTATGAGTAAAGTTGATACGGTTAAGGAAAACTAATCCTAATTAAATTAGAATAAGAATTATGCTAAGAAAATCTATCCTAACTAAAATAGGAAAAAATAATTCTAGTAGGAATGGGATACCACTAACAATCCTTGTTTGACTCGAACTATAAATATAATCCTACAAACAAGAATTAAGAAATCCTAGTCTTTAAGGAAAAGAAGTACTAACCTTGAAGGAAAAGAAATCATAATCTTGTTTGGATTCTTGGACTCTTCAATTTCTTGAAACTCTTGGGCCTCAATTGGACTAAGGCTAAGTAGTGTAAGCATTTTAAATTCGTTGCTCAATCCTCCAAATCCATTGGCACCTTCATGAGACCAATAAGCCTCCATTGTTGTAGAAAACATGGCCTCGGTATGTTCATTATTCTCCTCTGGTTGAAAAGGACTCGCCTTCGAGTCAATGGAATAGTAGGGAGCAAGATCTGCCACATTGAAGATAGGTGATATTTCAAAGTCATTGGGATGCTCCAAGCGATAAGAATCATCACCAATCTTTTGTAGTACTTTAAAAGGTCCATCAGCTCGTTTATGTAATTCAGAAAACATGCGATTCAAAAATCTCTCCTTACTCAAATGAATCCAAACCAGATCGCCTTCCTTGAACACCCGATGTTTTATACATGTATCAGCCGTTTCTTTGTATGTAGTATTTTTCTTCTTGACATGTGCCTGAACTTTCTCATGTAGTTTCTTGAGCTGCTTCACTCGATCAGGAGAATCTCCACTTAAAGAATGAGAAACTAGAAGAGGGGAAATATCAAGTTGTCCAAGAGGATTCTTACCATAGACAACTTTGAATGAACTCTTTCCCATAGTGCGGTTGGTTGACTTGTTAAAGGCAAACTCAACATTAGGAAGTAACGATTCCCACTCTTTAAGGTTTCTTTTTATTAACCCATAAAGCGAAGAACCTAAACTTTGATTGAAAACTTCGATTTTCCCATCAGTTTGGGGATGATGAGAAGTGTTAGGTGTTAACTTAGTACAAAGTTTAGCCCATAAAGTCCTCCAAAAATGAATTAGGAACCTCGAATCCCTATCGGAAACAATAGTTATGGGAATTCCATGCTTCACAATATGATCACAAAAGAGATTAACAATATTTGTTGCATCCGAATTATCATCGCAAGGAATAAAGTGAGCCATCTTCGAAAGTTGATAGACAACCACGAAGATGGAATCCTTACCTCTTTTAGTCCTTGGAAGGCCCAACACAAATTCGATGCTAATGTCTTCCCAAGGTGTCACGACCCGTTTTCGGGTTGTGATGGCGCCTGTCGTGGAACCAGGCTAGCCAACCGTTACAACAATACTCACTTCATTTACCAGAGAAATTTACTCATTATTGGCTCAATTCATAGAGATACAGACATTTTAATCATTTAAAACAGTCTAACAGAAGAAATAAGCTCCAACAATCAACCTAGGATCTGGAGTCACGCAGTCATGAGCTACTAACATCAATACAACTGAGAATAATAATACTGAAGTTTTAAGTTTCCAATTTCTAATACAGAAGGAATGAATAGGGAAAAGAGGGACGGGACAACGAACGCCAGCTGCTACCTCGTCGGCTTTGAGAGAATAGCTGCTATCACCGCTCCGCGTCAAATCTCGGTGCACCTAGATCTGCACACACAGTGTGCAGGTAAGTAANATATCCGTAAATAACAATTAAATGCCATGTATGTATCATGCAACTCTCACAGGTAGTCCTCTCGGTACACATAATTGGCCATTGGCCCAGGGAAATCCATCCCGTAACATGTAAGACGTGGTGACTCAGTCACTAAGTACCGAGGGAGAAGGCCAATTCAGCCTTTCGGAGAAATTCATCTCCGGGATATCACACTCATCCATAATTTGTACCAGGGAAATCCATCCCTCCATATCTCA
>MDKH01163002.1:0-17516 GCA_005239495.1 Nicotiana undulata
GCTTGCCTAACCTCGCCGTTAGGTGCCATCACGACCTGAACCGGGTTTTGGGGCGTGACATTTTTCATTGGTTCTTAATTTTTCTTTTTGATTTTCTCTTAAAGGATAAATCAATAAATAAAATAGAACCTATTCCTACTAACTTAAAAATAGCAAGTAAAAGTATTACATTTATAATATTTATTTATTAAACCTCTCACTTAAAATTAAACTAAGCCAGATAAAATTACATCCCTTTTTTTAAAAGTTTTCTTTCTTTGTAAAATGAAAATAAACCTAATACTCCAAAAATATGTAACTCTTTTTTTTTTTGAAATTTTTAATTTATCTAAAATAAATATATATAAAATGTGAAATAAAACTAAAATATTAAGATTAAACTTAAAATCTATTTAAAATACTAAATAGTGAGTGAAAAATCAAATATGGTCAAAAATTAGGTGCTCACAAGGACAATCAGCAACTGAAAAACATACATAGTTCAGGAAACAAACACAGTCAGGGATAGGGGAACTGGGGACAAATAAGTCACATAGTGGAAGCAGACTTGCACATAAGTAGACCTCAGAGTAGTATTACAGGACCTAAATAGTCATAGCATAGTTCATCACAGAGTATTCATGCTAGGATTCCAAACTGCATCAAATTGAAGGGTGTTAGGATTACATAGCAACTAAAGGGAAAAGGAGATCATATGGACAAAGTAGACAGGCTAATTGCAAGGCAAGCAGCAGAACCACAAATAGAAGCATAAGAGGAACAAAATGAATCGTAATACAAACAGAAACATATTATTTTTTATGCTATAAACTTAAACTGAAAATAATACCAGTTTGAATGAAAGACTGAATGCAGAGTGAAGAGCAGTAAGGTGAAAAACAGTAGAGCAGTATAGTAATAGAACAGTAGAATCACTCGGTCTTCTCTTACAGCCGACTGAGTTGCAAGTAATTAGCAAGAGAAGCAAGAGAATGTATGTGTGTGTGTAGGAGAGAGCTTAGAACAATATGTATGTTCGTGTCTTGTTATTGAAAGACTAGAAGTATATATAGTTTGAAACTATGTAGCAAATAAGGCAAGAATCATAGTTAAGCAGTAAATTATGGAATTATGTACCAATTATAATCACATCAGTATAAGTAGTCCCTTTAATTAAGGAGTTACTTCAAACGGTAATATGCAAGTAATAAATAAAGGAGGAAATCATGCAAGACTGAATATAGTATATAAGGAAACAATTTTAGATCACACAAGTACAGAACATGTAATAGAGGCCAGGTTCAGCAAATTCTAATTAAGGAAAAGTATTTAGGAGTCAGCTGGTAACATAGTCGACCATAGAATAAGGCAAGAAAATATTTTAGAGGTTGAAATCAGTAAGAAAATCATCACAAAAGATCGGTGAAAGGTATCAATTACATGAAAGTAGGGATCCAAACAAGAGTAGCATTAGCTAAAGGAAATTAACACAGATTGCAAACACATAATAGGCAAAAGGAATCAATTCGGAAACCCTAATAGGCACAGTAAGGTAAAAGAATCATATAAAATCAAGGATTCAAACTAGAACATGTTAAATGATTAAAGGAATCAACAGAACAAACATAATATAAGCGGGAGTAGCAAAGAACAAGAAACCCTGATGAACAAAATGGGATAAAATCACATAAACTCAGAATATTTATGGGAAACAAGCACACAAGCGGATTAAACGAGCATATTATCAAAGACAGACTCGGATACCTAGGATTAGGGCTAAGAAAATTAGGGGTTTCGACATAATAACTCAGATAAAGATAAAAACTTAAATAAACATTTGAACATAATGAAAATCGTAAAATGATACTAAAATCGGAAGGAAACGCTGTTTTAGAAGGGTTTATGAAACCCTAGTTTGAAGACGATGACTGTTCAAAGTAGAAAAGCTTTTTTATTTCAAAGAAAACGTGTAGAAAAGCTCAGTAATATCGTAGATCTAAGGAAAATCTAGAAGAAATTGAAAAGATATAGGATTTAGGGTTTCGTGGAACCCAGAGAAGTAAGCAAACCCTCAAAGACGTCGCCGGCTCAAGACGGAAAGGTTGTAGCTCTTACTCAGACGACCGGGGGAGGCCGGAAAGTGGCATGAGGGGTCCTGAGAGGTGAGTGAACCGCTCCAGGTTCGCCTGAGGACTCTAGGGAATCACTAGACCGGTGCAAGGTGGACAAATAGCCATGAGACGATGAGGAGCTACGGTTTCCGGTGAGAGAACCAACCGGAGAAGATGACCGGACTCCATCAGAGGAGAGAAGCCAAAGGAGGATTCTAGAGATAACCAGAGAAGATCAAAGAGAGATAGAGAGAGAAAGGGAGCTGGGCAAATGAGGGGTCGGAAGGGGTAGTGGTAGGGGTTTAAATATGGTAACTCTGATCTAGACCGTTGATCTTATTTGATCAACGGTTCAGATCAGGCGTGGGGTTGGGCCAGGTAGGAATGGGTTTTGGGCTGGGTTAGAGAATGGGTTTTGGGTCAGGTGGGGTTGGTTTAAAAATTGGCTATAATTTAAATAAAAATGGGCTAAACGTTAAATACCCTTAAAATAAGATAATTAATTAATTAAAATAGCTGCTAATTGTTTAAAAAATAAGATTAAAACTAAATAAATGAAATTAAGATAATTAACTACTATAAAAAAATATAAAATGATCAGTTGTTGCTTTTAAAAAGATATAAATGAATATTTGTGATATTATTGCAAAAATTGCTGAAATTAGCTAAATAACGCCAATATTGGCTGATTTGTGAAATTATTAAATCCTAATGGAATTAAATAGGATTACGAATAACACATTGAGTAAGAAAATGTTTAGGAATTATTTGTAACATCATTCATGAATAATTACAGATTATAAAATATTAAATAAACATGAAAATAATTTGATAAAAATACTAAAAATTATGGAAAAATACCAATCACTATAAAGAGTGATTTTGAAGGTATATATGCGAGTTTAAAAATAACTTGAGGAAAAATTGGGTATCAACACCTGCCCCTCTTTACCCGGAAAGGATGAAAGAGTTGTCGGGTAAAGATATGATGGCTAATTTTGACCGAATGGAGATAGTATGAAAGATTTAGGCCGCACCCTGGTTTCTGAGTTGCCTACATATCCCTGGTTTTACAGGAATCAGGCCGTATGTAGTTCAGGAGTCACCGGTGACGTTTTATAAGGACGGACGCAAGGTGCAAAGCAAGGTGAGCAAAATGGTTTATGGGGTAGTTAGGAGAACTGGAGCGGTCCGCTCCTGCCTGGCTGGTTGTTCCTAGAAGGATTTCCTGCAAACGAATAACAAGCATAGATTGTGCGTAATTTAAACATGATGCAGATTCCCATTTGACTATGAATGTTGTCTTGTGACGGTTGAGGATGACGTCCGTAGACCATGATATCCTGGTCCATGAATCGCTTGATGCGGGATTCGCAAGCTATGAAATGATGTTCTCGGGCCATGAGGATGGTGCCTCCGAACCATGATGCCTTTGAATAATGATATGCAAGCTGATAAAAATGAGATCCGCGGGCCATGAAATGATGTTCTTGGGCCATGAAGATGGTGCCTCTGAACGATGACGCCTTCTGATAGGTTGGCGATATTTCAGCCCATGAAAAATGCAATAGTATGATGCTAGCAAGACAGAGCTTAGTCTTGCGAATTAAAGGGGCAGAGCTTAGCCCGAAAGGAAGCGAAATAGATAATGGTAGAGATAGTAGTTGCTTTGGAAAGTAAGGGGGAGGTAGCGTTTAACCTCGAAAGGCAGAAAGTTAGCCTTATGCAATGCAGATGCAGATGGAGGTAGCGTTTAACCTCGGAAGGTAGAATGGTAGCCTTATGCAGGAAATAAAATGCAGATGGAGACAACTTTTAGTCTCGGAAAGCATAATGGTAGCCTTATGCAATGCAGATGCAGACGGAGACATCGTTTAGTCTCGGAAGGCAGAATAGTAGCCTTATGCAGGAAATAAAATGCAGGTGGAGACAGCGTTTAGTCTCGGAAGGTAGAATGGTAGCCTTATGCAGGAAATAAAATGCAAATGGAGACAGCGTTTAGTCTCGAAAGGCAGAATGGTAGCCTTATGCAATGCAGATGCAGACGGAGACACGTTTAGTCTCGGAAGGCAGAATGTAGCCTTGCGCAGGAAATAAAATGCAGGTGGAGACAGCGTTTAGTCTCAAAAGGCAGAATGGTAGCCTTATGCAAGAAATAAAATGCAGATGGAGACATCGTTTAGTCTCGGAAGGCAGAATGGTAGCCTTATGCAAGAAATAAAATGCAGATGGAGACATCGTTTAGTCTCGGAAGGCAAAATGGTAGCCTTATGAAACAAATGCAGAAATAAAATGCTGATAGGAGTTCTTAGCTGGTAATAAATTGTGGCGATATAATCGTTGTGAGTATTGCGATAAATGAAGTGTCGTTAACTATCGGCGTGTGTGATGAGCTTGAGAAGTGTGTCTTTGAGAAATATATGTCCTTCGGGCGGATAGTATGTTTCGGGCTTTTGCGAGCTTTGTGCCTGCATCCAAAGAAAAATTGTAAGTTTTGTAAAGGGGGGAGGTTAGTTCGTATCCCCGCTGGCTTTTCTTGACTTGTCTTCTTGCAGATGATACTGTCTATACTGTTGGGGGTAGCGTTTGCTAAACAAGCTGTTTCAATAGGCATGATTTTGTAAAAGTATAATATAAGAATATAATTTAAAATAGTTTGAAATGAACCGACGACCGTGATGCGGTTCGCGACATTGCAACCTCTTGGTATAGAATTTTGAGGGTCCTCCTCAAAATTCTTCCCCAGTTTGATAGGTGAATACTTCTGACTGCTGCTTGCGCGGCGATTGGCTGAACTTGCTTCAGAATTTTGAGGGTCCTCCTTAAAAATCTGCCCAGTTGGCTGGGTGAATGCTTATGGACTGCTGCTTGCTTCAGAATTTTGAGGGTTCTTCTCAAAATTCTGCCCCAGTTTCCAATTATGGGGAAAATGAAAATTTTATTGAATTGTGACCGAATCCATAGGGCTGCCTACGTATCCTCTCTTAAACGGGAATCAGGTCAGGCGTAGTTCAATTTACATTGTTGACAAAAGCATAAAGAATTACACATAGTAGTGCTTGAATGCATCTGAATTGATCGACTTCGGCAAAACTTCTCCATCCATTTCTGCGAGTATGAGTGCTCCTCCTGTCAGCACTTTGTGAACCATGTACGGACCCTGCCAGTTAGGAGAGAACTTCCCTTTGGTTTCGTCTTGATGTGGGAAAATTTTCTTTAACACTAGCTGCACTGGTGTGAATCGTCTCGGCTTGACTTTCTTGTTGAAGGCTCTGGTCATTCTGTTCTGGTAGAGTTTACCATGACAAACTGCGTTCATTCTCTTTCCGTCTATGAGGGCTAGCTGCTCATAACGGTTTTTTACCCGTTCTGCGTCGCTGAGCTCAGCTTCTTGTATGATTCTCAAAGATGGAATTTCGACTTCACCAGGAATAACAACCTATGTACCGTAAAATAGCATATAGGGGGCTGCCCTGGTTGATGTGTGGACCGTGGTGCAATATACCAGCAAAGCAAATGATAACTTCTCATGCCATTGCTTGTGCCTTTCTATCATCTTTCTTAGTATCTTCTTGATGTTTTTGTTGGCGGCTTCTACACCTCCATTCATCTGAGGTCTGTAGGCTGTGGAATTCTTGTGTTTGATCTTGAATGTTTCACACATGGCTTTCATCAGGTCACTGTTGAGATTAGAACCATTGTCGGTGATGATTGACTCTGGAACCCCGAACCGACAAACAATGCGGTCGCGAACAAAGTCGGCCACGACTTTCTTAGTAACTGCTTTGTAGGAGGCTGCTTCGACCCATTTAGTAAAGAGTAATCAATGGCAACCAGAATAAACCTGTGCCCGTTGGAGGCAGCATGCTCGATTGGTCCAATGACGTCCATGCCCCAGGCGGCAAACGGCCACGGTGAACTTGTTGCATAGAGCTCATTCGGAGGTACTTTTATCATATCTCCATGTATCTGACAGCGGTGGCATTTTCGGAGGTACTGGATGCAGTCCGTCTCCATAGTCATCCAGAAGTTACCAGCTCAGAGTATCTTCTTTTCTAAGACAAAACCGTTCATATGCGGACCACAGGTCCCTACATGAATTTCCTCCAGTAATTTTGATGCTTCCTTTGTGTCGACGCATTAAGAACCCCAAATCAGGAGTCCTCCTATACAGGATTCCTCCGCTGTGAAAGAAATTTTTAGACAATCAACGAAGTGTGCGCTTCTGAGTGGCATATTCAAGTTCTGGGTATTCTCCACTTGCCAAATATTCCTTGATGTCATGGAACCAAGGATTTCCATCTACTTCTTCTTCGACATGGGCACAGTAGGCCGGCTGATTGTGGATTTTCACTGGAATGGGATCAATGAAATTTTTGTCTAGATGTTGAACCATAGATGACAGAGTAGCCAATGCATCGGCGAACTCATTCTGGATTTTGGGGACATGCCGTAACTCTATCTTTGTGAACCTCTTTCTCAACTCTTGCACATGATGAAGATACGGCAGTATCTTGGAATTCTTGGTGGCCCATTCTCCCTGTACCTGATGTACCAGCAAGTCTGAGTCACCAATCACTAACAGTTCCTGGACGTTCATATCAATGGTCATGTTGAGCCCCAAGATGCAGGCCTCATATTCAGCCATGTTGTTGGTGCAGGGAAATCTGAGCTTGGCGGATACTGGATAGTGCTGGCCGGTTTCTGATACTACGACTGCTCCAATACCAACTCCCTTGAAGTTTTCTACTCCATCAAAGAACATCCTCCAACTGTCATAAGATTTTGCAATGTCTTCTCCTACGAATGATACCTCTTCATCAGGAAAATACATTTTCGGGGGTTCGTATTCTCCGTCCACAGGATTCTCAGCAAGATGGTCTGCCAATGCCTGCCCCTTGACAGCCTTTTGAGTTACATAGACAACATCGAACTCGCTCAGCAAGATTTGCCACTTGGCTAGCTTGCCAGTGGGCATGGGCTTCTGAAAGAGGTACTTCAATGGATCCATCCTTGATATGAGATATGTTGTGTAGGCACATAAGTAGTGTATCACCTTCTGTGCGACCCAAGTCAAAGCGCAGCAAGTGCGTTCCAATAGAGAATACCGAGCCTCATACGGAGTGAAATTCTTGCTGAGATAGTAAATGGCCTGCTCTTTTCTTCCTGTTTCATCATGTTTCCCAAGAACGCAACCGAAAGCCCCATCTAACATTTAAAGGTAGAGCAACAGAGATCTACCTGGCTCAGGCGACACCAAGACTGGCAGTGTTGACAAATACTCCTTGATTCTCTCGAAAGCCTTTTGACAATCCTCGGTCCACTTAATTGCGGCGTCCTTCTTCAGCATCTTGAAGATCGGCTCACAGATGACTGTAGACTGTGCTATGAATCGGCTGATGTAATTAAGGCATCCCAGGAAACTCATCACATCTTTCTTGTTCTTTGGCGGAGGTAACTCTTGGATGGCTTTGACCTTTGACGGATCCAATTCTATTCCCCGACGGCTTACAATGAATCCCAGCAACATCCCAGCAGGAACCCCGAATGCACACTTTGCGGGGTTTAGCTTCAAATTGTACTTTCTCCTGTTGAAGAAATTTCTCAAGTCCTCCATGTGATTAGCAGCTTTCTTTGATTTGATAATGACGCCGTCCACATACACCTCGATCTCTTTGTGAATCATGTCATGGAATATGGTAGTCATAGACCTCATGTAGGTGGCCCCTACATTCTTTAAATCGAACAACATCATCTTATAACAGTACACTCCCTATGGCGTAATGAACGCTGTTTTCTCAGCATCTTCCTCATCCATCCAAATTTGGTGATAACCAGCGAAGCAATCTATGAAGGACTGTAACTCATGCTTGGCGTAGTTTTCAATCAGAATGTGTATATTTTGCAAGGGGAAGTCGTCTTTCGGATTGGCCCGGTTGAGATCCCGGTACAGACTCTGACCTTCCCATCCTTCTTTGGCACAGGTACAATATTGGCTAACCATGTTGGGTACTCAACTACTCGGAGAACTTTGGCGTTGATCTGCTTGGTAACTTCTTCTTTGATTTTCAAACTCATGTCAGGCTTGAACTTTATGAGCTTTTGCTTTACTAGCGGACATGTTGGATTGGTTGGCAATTTGTGAGCCACAATAGACGTACTTAGACCAGTCATGTCATCATACGACCAGGCGAATATGTCCTCATATTCTTTCAGAAACTCTGTGTACTCTTTCTTCTCTGATGATGATAAATGAATATTGATGCGTGTTTCCTTGACGTTCTCTGAATCCCCCAGATTGATAACCTTAGTCTCGTCCAGGTTGGACTTAGTTCTTTTCTCAAAGTTCTCAATCTCCTTGACAATCTCGTCGGGTATATCATCTTCCTCTGAATCAATGTCCGTTTGCTGCGTTGTCTCATTGCATGTCATGGTCACCGGTTCATCAAGACATGTAACAATAATGATGTATAGATAAAGTACTGAGAGGGAAACAGTAGCAATAAATACAGGATTCGTAAGAGAAATTAGAAAATGCTTTGATAAATTAAATAACTGTTTTGAACATCGAAAATCTTATTGCAGGAATGGAAAAATGCAGAAAGGGAAAATCATTTAGTAAATAAAACAGTAAATAATGCTTGTTTTAGCCTTGCTACCCCGAGGATCGTCGGGCTTTGGTGGTCCTGATAGACCAGTTCCTGAGATATGTTCCTTTGCTTGCCGCCTGTACGGAAGGGCCTTCCTCCCCCTCCTCCTCGAAAACAACACAACAATCAATATCATTGTCTTCCAAAAACAAATCACTCATCGCTGTCAGTGCTTCCTCTTTATCTGACACATAGATGATGTCGTCCTGCTTGAAGGTCTGCTCCAGATGAGGTATCGGCTTCTCCAAGAGGTAGTGATGACCGCGCCAAGGTGGCGACCAGTTTCTGAACTCTTCCCATGTATACTCATACCCCAGACCGAAAGTAGTACCATGTTTCTTGAGTTTTATGGGCTTCGTGATCTCTTGAAGGTTCTTACCGAGCCCTTTGCCTGGCTCGTACCCTCTCCAGTTCAGGATTCTCTCGATCTTGCTATCCCACCATTTGTCCTTGTCGACATCATTGACCCGCTCAATATGGTGGTAAGTTCCTCCGCCGTCAATCAGCGGAATAGTCTGACGGCTATAAATAGGGTTGCTACTGTCACCATGAATAATTACCTCCTGGTGGTTCCACTCGAATTTTACCGCCTGATGCAGTGTTGATGCTACGGCCCCACCAACATGGATCCACGGGCGTCCTAATAGCAAATTGTAGGACGCTGGCACATCTATTACTTGGAAATCCACTTCGAACCAGGTTGGCCCCATCTGCAGGCATAGACTGATCCCCCCAATGGTAGACCTTTGCGAACTGGCGAAGGCTTTCACGTTGATTGCTCCATCCTTTATCTCATGCAGCCCTTTTCCCAATTTCTTGAGTGTTATCAGCAGACATATGTTGAGACCGGATCCTCCATCGATCAAGATTCTTGTGATGAAATAGTCTCCGCATTGCACAGTGATGTGCAGTGCTTTGTTGTGCCCCAATCCCTTAGGTGGTAACGCGTCCTCATGGAAGGTGATCTTGTGGCTTTCCAGCACATGGCCCACCGTATTGGCCATTTCCCTGCTAGTGATGTTGTTCGGTACATATGCTTCACTTAATACCTTCAACAAAGCATTCATGTGCGCCTCAGAATTCTGCAGCAAAGAGAGAATAGATATCTGTGCTGGTGTGTTGTTTAGTTGGTCAATGACTGAATATTCTTTAGCCTGTATTTTTCTCCAAAGATCATTTGAACCTGTCAATGATGGGAGGACGATTGGCAGCTTGCCTGCTGGACTAGGCTAGATGCTCAAGGGTATAGACCCTACCAGTTCTCGTCATACCTTGTGCTGCGCCAGCTTCCTCAGACTTGCTTTTACTTTTCCTTCTTGCCTCGGCTGTATAGTCCGAGGGGATAGCATTTGAATAGAAAGGTGGTGTGGTTGACATCGCCACCGGAATTGGTGCAACTATCCTTACTTCAAATGGAACGTGGGCTTTGGGTGGCAAGAATGCAACCTCGAATGGCGCGGGTATATTTTCCGGAGACACGAAATCAACCTCAAGTGGTACTGGTGCCTTTGCCTTTGTAGGCGGTGCTGCTTCAAACTCAAGTAGGATAGACACATTCACCTCGGCATTCTCAGATGGTTGAATCTGGACTATGATCGGGTTGAGAGTAATTGCAGGTTTCTTTGGGTCATCGCCTTCTGCGATCAACCCGATTGATCCCTCAGGATCCCAATCGTCTTCTATCTCAATCATATGGATACCTCCGCCCTTATGGTCTGGTAAAGGATTATTGTGGACGTTCGGAGCGGATTCCTTGGCCACAATAATCTTGTTATCAATGAGAGTATGTATCTTATCCTTCAAAGAGCGGCATTCATCGATGGTGTGTCCTTTCATGCCAGAATGGTACGCACAGGTTTTGTTTGGGTTAACCCACTGAGAAGGGTTCTCAGGAGTGGCAGCAAGGATAGGTGTGACGTAACCAGCAACTTTGAGCTTCTCATACAACTGGTCAATAGGCTCGGCTATGGCGATGTATTGTTTTGGAGGGCGACGATCAAAGTTAGGGCGAGGCCTAGGGAAGTTTTGACGGGTAGGGGGTGATTGATAATGGGATGGCTGGGAATTGTAGGTGTTGTATATGGGAGTGGGTTGTGAATATTTGGGTGAAGTCGGTTGATATGTGGGTGGTGGAGCTTGGTATGTGGGCAGTGGAGCTTTATAAGAAGGTGAGGGTGCTTGGTAGTTCGGGGTTGGCTGATATGTGAGTGGAGGTGTTGGATAGACTTGGTATTTGGGTGGGGATTTGGCTTGCTGCGCAACCATTACGGCTCACACGTCTCTCTTCTTGGACACACCACCGGACTGTAAAGCCTTGTTGGTGGCTTGCAAAGCTTCAAAATTTGTAACCATACCGTTCTTGATACCTTCTTCAATCCGCTCTCCCAATTTGATAATGTCGGAGAACTTTTGACCTTCAACCATCATTAGCCGTTCATAGTACTGTGGGTCTTGAACCCGAACAAAGAATTTGTTCATCTGTTCTTCCTATAAAGCAGGCCTGACTTTAGCAGCTTCAGACCTCCAAGGAGTAGCATACTCGTGAAAGGTTTTGTGGGTTTCTTCTTCAAGTTCTGGATATAGAACACATCTGGTGCGTTCTCTGTGTTGAATCTAAACTTGTCCATGAAGTCTGTTGCCATACCTACCCAGCTTGACCATTTCTTGGGATCTTGGTCGATGTACCAAGATAGTGCGTCTCCTTTGAAACTCCTCATGAATAGCTTCATGCGGATCCTTTCGTCCTTTCCTACGCCAACCAATTTATCACACTAGGTCCTCAAATGAACCCTCGGGTCACCAATTCCATCAAACATCTCAAACTTTGGAGGTTTGTACCCCTCGGGGAGTTCGACATCAGGTTGTATACAGAGATCTTCATAGTTCAGACCTTCAATTCCCTTGACTCCTTCGACACCCTGAACTCGGCTGGTCAGCTTCCTAAGTTCCTCAGCCAGATTCTTGATAAGCATGTCCTTCTCATCAGACTCGGATGTACGTGTGACATGTGGGGTGGAGTGAGTCACAGTCTCCACGTAGATGGGATTGTTGTAGGCAAGGAAGTGATCTTTTGTGTGATTCTGAGGTTCCGGGGGTGGAGGTGGAGTGTTGTGGAAAGTGTTGCACTGTGCTAGGAGAGTTTGGTTCTTTGGGGGAGTGGCGTGACGATGAAGTGTAGGGTGATTTGGTTGTTTTGGGATATTCTGTGTAGGTGTAGGGGTGACGTCAGGGACGTTGAGGGAAAATGACAAATTGGCCAGATTCCAAACTTGATCAAGTTCTTCTTGAAACTTCAGCAGCTTTTGTTCCAGTGGTGACATGTTCTCATGCAAAACCTGAATACCCCAGCCATCAGTGGCCTCTTCCCGTTCAACCCTATTTTCCTGTCTGGTGCCGCTAGATTCTTCCATCTTACTTTTGCCTTTGTCTTTGCCCTTGGGAGAACTAGGAGGAGGAGTAGGTGGAGGGACCTTGGATCTTGTGCGATAGACTGATGATGCCAGAATGCACGAACTAACCTTTGGGGAGGGGAAATAATAAAGAAAGTAATAACAAAAGGTACCCTAGTCAGTGAGGGTTATGAAAAAATATTGCAGTATTTAAACACATAAGGCAGAAATGTAAAGTGTGTCCTAAGTTGGGGAACCTCTTTGTGCCCGAGGTAGGCCTAGCGACAAATTGATTTGGAGAACTTAGAGTGATAAATGCCTCATTTTATTTATAAGAAAATAGACGAATCCCAAAATGACTCTAAATAACGAAAGATAGAAGTCACTAATGGCCATGGGCCTTATTACATTAATAGAGAAAATAAAGACATCCCTAGCTACTTGGTCCCAGAAGGACCTTCCCCAGATTCGGTATTCCTGCTTCTTTCAATCAGCATCCCCAACTCGCGAAGTCCAAGCAACATGTAGGTTCTGTCTAGATAGCCTCCTTCAGCACCCTCAGCCTTTTGGCAAGTTTTGATCCTTTTGATGAACTTCTCCTCCAATTCAACTATTCCTCGTTCCAAGTACCCCCAGCCTTTTGTTGGTGCTGACGGCCATATCCTTCTATTCCTCGATCAACTTTTTGTTGGACTCATGTATCTTGTGATGATCGTCCTCACATTCGCGGATCCTCTTGCGCAGCTGGTTGTACTTGACTTGTGCTTCAGCCTTTTCATCTATAACCCGGTGACCTTGAATGAACCCTGGTTTGATTCGACCTCCCTAATCTTCTTCTAACCAACCAATATAGAAAGGAGTGCAGCCAGCGTGATACCTGTCTGGCTCGATGGTGTCTTTCTCAAGCATAATCTTGTAGTGCCATAGGTGCTGAACTTGGCACTTGTGAGGACTATCGTCATTCTGAAAATCTACTCGAAGATGACTCATTTTTTCGACCCTAGGTATGACCTGCTTCCTACATGCTTGCCTCATAACTCGTAGAGGGACGTAAGGGTATGTCCCCCTCAGGCCAATCAGTAATAGAAATGAAGCGTCTCGAGATCGAATGATGAACTTGTCTGTTGGAAACCACTCGAACATCCATTGAACCCGATCCTCGGTCAAGTTACCCAATAACTCAACCCATCCTTCGGCATTCTTTTGATTAGAGAACATGTCGGGAATATAGTTCATTTGCTTTGGGTGATGAAAAGCGATATGGTCATCCCAGACCCTTCGGTGGATATCTTGTCGGTATTCACCTTTTTGTAGATGTTCCATGAGCCAGAGTTGGAGTAATAAGTTGCAGCCTTCGAAATGCTTTGCTCCTCGCTGACACATTTCAAAGGCTCGATATATATCTGCAATGATCATGGGCACAATGCTGAAGTCTTGCCCGTCTATTCCTTCCATCACCGTCTTGGTTACCATGGCCAATCTAGTATGTATTCTTTCCTTATTTGTTGGGAACACAATCAAACCCAGAAAGCAAGCCATGAAAATAAACACTCGGCGATGGATATGTCCCAAAGAAGTGATAGCAAATTCGTCTTGGTAGGTACAGTATGACTTGCTGTGACCGTATCTTTCATACAAGTAGTCGAAAGGAATGTATGAATCCTTTAGACACACCAATTTCGAATTCTTTTTCAGACCCATCATTTTGAGAAAACCCCTGCATGTGCGGTTCTCAGGCATCAGCGACCCCGGAGATTCCCAAGTTAGACCGGCCAATCCTCCTATCTCTTCTAGTAAAGGGGTCATTTCAAGGTTCCCAAAGAGGAACACGGACCGATCACAATCCCAAAATAGAGCAGCAGCCTCTATCGTCATCTTGTTTGACTGGATATCTAAAAGAGAGGGTAGATTTCCCAGGTGTTTTCTGACGAGAGTTTTGTCACTAGAATGGAGATCCTTCCACCAATTTAGCAGCTTTGGATGAACATTGGAGACCATACCGAATCTGGGGATTTCGTGCCTCATTTTCTGCAAAGCAAATAAGGTTAGGCTCTTACCCCCACCAGACTTGACTATTTATCACCAATAATTAGCATAAAGCATTTAGTTCTCCAAATAAATGCACAGAACGTGAGGGTGTCCGTTTGGGTTTTAGGGAAATACAATGGACTTTGGACGAGGCTATCCTTAAAGGCTATTGTGCGGACAACACATTAGCCTGTCTATGTTTGACCATGATGCATGCAATAATACAATAGAGTAAGGTTTCTATGGGGTTCTAGACTGGTACCCTTGAGCGGACAACTCAAGGGGGAAGGCACGGAACTGTCGACTGCACCGCTGATCGACTAGTTTTACCACAAATACACCTTTTCGAATTTAAGGGGTAATAATATAGGAATAGCGCAACCACTCATTATAAGCATTGCTATAGTATTTTTGCTTGGCACGAGTGGAATATGGATGTTGAGCATGATATGCAATAAATGAGCATTTAAACAGGTAGCCATGTATTTGCACGTTAAGGAAAGCGGTAAAGAAAAATGCAACAGTTATGATTGGAAGAAGTTACAAAAGAAAACAAAGAGACAAGTTAGTCTTGTTCATGGGAAATAAATACTGGAAAGAGGTAAACAATTAATGGCATGTAACGGGGAAGAGGAAAGGGTGCAAGAATTAAACAAAATTAAAGGTCCATATTCACGAAACAATTTGTAATGGTAAAAGCCTAGGGATATCCCCAGCAGAGTCGCCATGCCGTTGCGCCCCCCTTTATTTCCCTCCTTTTCAGCGGGAGATCAGGTACATGACATTCGGGACAACTCCTTTTAAACAGGAAGAGGGTTGAAAGGAAGAGTCACCACCTAACGATTTTTAAGGTGCGTTAGGGCACCTAGAGTCATTAACTCATAAGACTAGTTTGCATTACCAGAGTTTGGGTAAGGGCTTGAAGTTATCGCAAGGGGACGGTATTAGGCACCCCTCGGGATCCACAACTGTGGTTCCCAGCCAAATGGTTTCGTGAATTTTGGACAATAAGCAAATAATAAGGCTCACATAATAGGGGATTTCGAGTAAGTACTGAAATTACTAAGATTTAAAGAAAACTAAGTAAAACATTTGAAAGAAAATGTCCTAGGTTTTAAAGTAATATGGATCACATCAATGCAATACCCGATAGACAGGACTACACATGGTATTAACGCACCGGTCATCATATCCATATTCTACCCTTTCCCACCCCGCGAAGGTATTTAAAACGTGTGTTGGTCACGAAATCTATTGCGTGATATTACCCGTCCCATCCTATCAGTCCTGGAGGAAGTTAGGGACTACTATTCCTAAAGGGTCGGTACTAGGCTGAACCCTTAGGTTTAAAGGACAAAATTCTAAACGACAAACAAAACAATTAAGACTGCAAATAGAGAAGCAAATAGAGGCAGATATGAGGCTCAGATATTCCTCCACCAGTTATTCACATAAATAAGCACGACTAAAACACAAGTAAAGTCTTTAATTTCAGAACCTAAAGCATGATGTCTAGGCGAGAATACAGTAGTGAGGCAGGTTTATTGCAGAGTTTCAGAGAAAGGATTTTTACCAGTTTCAGGATACTGATCTTAATCTATTATTAGCCAAACAATACATAGAAGTAGATATCTAGTTTTATCAAGTTTAAGCCCTAAGTCTTGCCTAGGCATATTAAATTGCTTCAATTGCAACTGTTTTAGCTCCTAGTTTTAGAAAGATAGCCGTTGAGCAGGGATGAATCTGTTTTAGTTTTAACCAGGCAAAGGGATGAATATAAATGCAATCCTAAGGACATGGCATCTAAATGCAAAACAAGGTGCAGAAGGATGCAAATTTATACATGCGGTTCTAAATGCATGAGCGTCTTTAGTATTAGAATCTATTTCTTAGCGAGATTCATTAACACATTTTTTGACTTAAAGTAGAGCATACAAAGATGTAATTCTTTGTTAGGTTGTTGAAACCTAATACATGATTTCTAGGTGTTCATAGCAGCGATTTATTTAACACAGGATTTTGGCATAGATAACATGAGCATGCTGAGAATGAAATCCTAAGGGGACATGATTTCTAAAATGCAAGATTTTAATGTTATTATTTAGCCTAAAACAGGATTTCTAGGCGATGCAATTGTGAGAATGCTAAAGCAGGAACATTATAACAGACATTTTTGTTTATCCTATGAGCATGGTTTCTAAGTGGACATAAGCATGATGAGATGCTAGAATAAAGAGCCTAAGTATCATGATATCTAATGCATGAATGACATGTATTCCTAAGCATGGTGGCTATTGCGCATATATAAAAGTAAACCTATTGGCATGGTTTTCTACCCCGAACTTATACTATAAACATGCATATCACCCACCCCTTTTCACTATCCAACCCCATAGTCATTTTTACAATCAATTATTACAGACCAGCATTGCATGAATATGTAAATAAGAAAATTAAGAAGTTACACTATAGGGAGCCTACCAATAGGCCCAAATCTCCAGATATTTAATGCCATATGCCATGGCCTTTCATAACTCAGGTGTGTCAGAGTTCCTAAGGACCTCAAAGGATCCCAGGCAGTGCTCACACCCAGGTGCCCTAGCCAGTAATGAGTAAGTGCAGTGTGGGAATGCCAACCTTGTGTGTCAGAGTTCAATGGGTACTCAAATGGTCCCCAAGGATGTGCTCACACGAAGGGGGCTGGACTTAGAACTAGGAGTGGTGATATGTGCTCATAGTTTAAAAAAAAAAAGTTGAGTTGGAAATAGTCTTCTAAAATAAATGTTTTGAAATAAGCCTTGAAGAACAACATGAGAGTTTGCTTTTATGAAAACCAGTTTGAGGAGGAAAAGAAACAGGACAATCAGCAACTGAAAAACATACATAGTTCAGGAAATAAACACAGTCAGGGATAAGGGAACTGGGGACAAATAAGTCACATAGTGGAAGCAGACTTGCACATAAGTAGACGTCAGAGTAGTATTACAGGACCTAAACAGTCATAGCATAGTTCATCACAAAGTATTCATGCTAGGATCCCAAACAACATCAAATTGAGGGGTGTTAGGATTACACAACAACTAAGTGTTATGAGTGCATGCTTATAGTGTCAGGAATCAGGGGTAAGGCTGAATCATAGTGAAACAGATGAGAAAAGCAATAGACATGCTGAACTAAAGGGAAAGGGAGATCATATGGACAAAGTAGACAGGCTAATTGCAAGGCAAGCAGCAGAACCACAAATAGAAGCATAAGAGGAACAAAAGGAATCGTAATACAAACAGAAACATATTGTTTTGGTGTCACGACCCAAATTCCCACCCTTTAGGCCGTGACTGCGCCTAACGTTGAACCTGCTA
>ML267760.1:982-20990 GCA_005239495.1 Nicotiana undulata
TAAAGATTCGATTTTTATAAAATTCCCTAATTCTACCCAAACCCTCAATTTTTACCATGAAAATTCTTAGTTTTTGATTTAAAAGTGATAAAAAACAATGGGTAATTGAAGGAGTAAAGTTTAGAATTGATTACCTATGACTTGAGGATGATATTTGGTGAAGAAATTCGTACCTAGGGCTGTGGGGTTCGAAAATTTAAAGAAGAAGAAGTCTATCCGTTTTGTATTTATTTTTCTGCCAGCTATTCTGTCTCGTTTCTCGTGCCAAACTATCCCTAAACTCGATTTTCTTGTGTCCAATGGATTCCTTGTGAAATTCTAATGAATTTATGCTTTTGAATCACTCAATTTGACCTTATAATGAAGGAGATATGTAGGTTTTAAGATTTGCAAATAGTGCAGATTTTTAATACGCCGTCAGGGGCAAATTCGTAATTAACCTAAACAATCTGGGCAACCTTGGTAAAATGGCCATACAATCCTCCTACGATGTCCAAATTCGATGATTCTTTTTTCTACGGGTCCGTAATTACGATACGGATCTAATACTTCATTCAAAATATAAATCGGAGCTCATTTGTTCAATATGATATCATTTATGCTTGAAAAAACGATGTCGAAGCATAAGAAAGAACGAGCACAACACAACCCAAACCTATTTGAAACTCACTCGAGCCCTCGGGGCTCTAAATCAAACATGCACACAAGTCTAGAAACATAATATGGACTTGCTCCTTCGATCAAATCATGAAAATAACATGTAAAACAATGAATTAAACCTCAAAACTCATTATTTTCCTCAAGAACACTTGTAGTTCATAACTTTTCAACCGGATGTCCGAATCACGTCAAACGAACTCCGTATTTTACCAAATTTCACAGGCAAGGCCTGGATATCATAACAAATCTGTACCGGCCTCCGAAACCAAAATACGGGTCCGATACCAATGACTTCAAACATTAATTCTTTTCATTATTTCATAAATATTTCAGCAAAACAATTTCTTTCTAAAAATGATTTCTAAGGCTTGGGACCTCGGAATTCATTTTCGGGCATACGCTCGGGTCCCATATTTTACTGCGGACCTTTCGGGATTGTCGGAACACAGATTTGAGTCCGTTTACTCAAAATGTTGACTCAAGTCAACTAAAACCAAATTTTGTAATTCTAAAAATTATTGTTTCTTATATTTTAGCATAAAAGCTTTCCGGTTTCACGCTCAGACTGTGCACACAAATCGAGGTAGTTTAAATTAATTTTTTTATGGCTAATAAGCCTGGAACAGAGTCTAAATTCATAAAATGACCCCTTGGGTCATCACAACAGCCATCCGAGCGAGGGCGGCTTTTCGTTTCTCATCCAATAGTTCGAGGTTAGTAGTCATAGCCTCGTGATTTTATTTTTCCGTTGTGTGTCAAAATCTGGCGCTGGGTTCCCCGACTTTGACTGGGGTCATGACTTCGGAGCCATATGCTAAGGAGAACGGGGTTGCCCCCGTGCTGGACTTTGATGTTGTTTGACATGCCCAAAGGACTTCGGGTAGGATTTCTCTTAATTTTCCCTTGGCGTCGTTCAACCTTTTCTTAAGATTCTGAATGATATTTTTGTTCATTGACTCAGCTTGTACATTTCCACTTGGATGATACGGTGTTGATAAGATACTTTTTATTTTATGCTATTCGAGAAACTTTATTACCTTGCTGCCGATGAATCGCTTTATGTTGTCGCACCCAATTTCAGCAGGTATCCCGAATCGACATATGATGTGATCCTAGATAAAGTCTATAACTTCTTTTTCTCTGACTTTCTCAAAGGCCTATGCTTCAACCCATTTAGAGAAATAGTCAGTCATAAACAAAATGAATTTAGCTTTACCTAGGGCCGATGACAGAGGACCGTTTATATGCATCCCTCATTTCATAAATGGCCACTAGGATATGATCGAATGAAGTTGTTCTCCGGGCAAGTGGATCATTGGTGCATACCTTTGGCACTTATCAGACTTTCGAACAAACTCCTCAGTATCCTTTTCTATACTATCCCAATAATATCATGCTCTGATGATTTTGTGAACTAATGATTTGGCACTAGAGTGGTTCCCGCAAGTACCTTTGTGAACTTCTTGTAGGACATAATCGTTGTCTCATGGTCCCAAGAATAATGCTAACAGTCCGTCGAACGTCCTCCTGTACAATGTTCCATCTTCAGTCAGCGTGAACCAAGCAACTTTTGTTTGTAGAGCCCTCGATTCTTTAGGATCCGATGGGAGCTTTCCATTTTCAAGTACTCGATAAATTTATTCCTCGAATCCCAAGTTAAGCTTGTCTAGTTTATCTCACTTCTTTGATTACGGATCTCGAGAGTTGAACAACAGTCCCCGAGCAAATTTCGTCATCCTCGACTGATGATCCCAAATTTGCAAGAGCATCAGCTTCATTGTTCTGCTCTCAAGGTAAATGCTGCAAATTCCATTATTTAAAATGGTGTAAAGTCACATGCAGCTTATCCAAATACCTTTGCATTCTATCCTCCCGAACCTCGAAGGTTTTGTTTACTTAGTTTACCACCAGCAGGGAATCACACGTGGCTTCAATGACTTCCGTTACCAAGCTTTTATCTAGTTCGAGACTTGCAATCATGGCCTCGCACTCGGCCTAATTGTTTGTCAACTTAGATGTTTTGATGGATTTCCTAATAATGTTGCCCGTGGGTGGCTTCAAAATGATGCCTAGCCAGGACCTCTTCACATTTGAAGCGCCATCTGTAAAAAAAGTCCACACTCTTGATGATGTACCCGATTTCAATAGAAGTTCCTTTTCAACTTCAGGTACGAGAGTAGGCGTGATGTCGGCCACAAAGTTTGCCAAAATTTTAGGCATGATGGTCGTTCGGGGCTGATATTCAATATTGTACCCACTCAGTTCGATGACCCATTTGGCCAATCGGCTAGATAGTTCGGGCTTATGCAAAACATTACGAAGTGGGTAAGTGGTTAATACATATATAGGGTGACATTTGAAATATGGTTTTAGCTTCCTAGAGGCGCTTATTAGAGCAAGTGCTGATTTTCTAAGTGTGGATATCTAGTTTCTTCTTCTCCTAGAGTTCGACTTACGTAATAAACAGGAAATTGCATACCTTGCTCATCTCCAACTAGGACACCACTTACCATAATTTATGATATTGTCAAGTACAAGTAGAGTTTTCCATCTACCTTTGGAGTATGGAGCAATGGTAGGCTCGAGAGGTATCGTTTCAATTCTTCTAAAGCCCATTTTCATTTTGAGGTCCAGGAAAAATCTTTCTTCTTTTTGAGTAGAGAGAAGAACCTATGGCTCCGATTTGACCATCTCGAGATGAATCAGCCTAAGGCAGCTACCCTCCCTATCAGTCTTTGTACGGCTTTAACACTGTCCCGACAGTGATGTATTTGATAGCCTTGATTTTATCGGGGTTAATTTTGATTCTCCGATTTGACACCATGAAGCCGAGGAACTTTCTCGACCGACCCCGAAAGCACATTTCTCGGGGTTGAGCTTCATGTTGTATTTTCTCAGTATCTAGAATGTTTCTTACAAATGTGTCAAATGGCCCTCTCTACGCAGGGGATTAACTAGAATGTCATCAATATATATATATATATATATATATTTCCACTGACTTACCTATTTGCTCTTCGAACATTTTATTTACTAGGTGTTTGTAGGTAGCTCCTGTGTTTTTTTAGCCCAAAGGGCATTACGTTATAACAACATGTTCCATACTTGATGATAAATTAAGTCTTTTCTTGGCCTTCCAGGTTCATTTGAATTTATTGTACCCGGAATAGGCGTCGAGAAAACTAAGGATTTCGCGGCCTGCCGTGGCGTCGATCATGCGATCGATGTTAGGAAATGGAGAATAATCTTTGGGACATGCCTTGTTCAAATCCTTGTAATCTACACATATCCTAAGTTTATTCCCTTTCTTAGGGACTACGAATACATTGGCTAACCATTCAAGATATTTTACCTCCCGAATGGATCCTATTTTGAGAAGTTTAGTTACCTCGACTTTGATGAATGCATGTTTTACCTCGGACTGGGGCCTTCTCTTTTGTTTCACTGGCCTGAACTTTGGGTCCTGACTTATTGATACGTTGTTATCTCTAGTGGGATCCTTATCATGTCTAAATAGGACCAAGCAAAACAATCCATGTTATCAATAAGAAATTTAATAAGTTTTTTTCCTGAGTTCAAAGGTTAACCCCATTCCCAGGCATACTTTTCGCTCGGGTAGGTACTCGATCAATATAGCATGTTCCAGATCTTCGACCGTTTATTTGGTAGCTTCGGAATCTTCAGGAACAACAAAAGTCCGAGGAGTCCAATAATCCTCTTCTTCTTCCTCTATTTCATGTTTCCCCAATTCGGTTGAGGCTGGTGGCTGTGATTTCTATTTGGCTTCTTTTTTCCCTTTGATGTTCGATCCCTTCGATGTCGTAGTGCTGATGTCGGTATTACCTCATCGACCGCAAACATCTCTTTTGCAGCATGCTGCTCCCCATATACTGTTTTCACCCCGTCTGGTGTCGGGAATTTCATTATTTGGTGGAGAGTCGAAGGGACTGCCCTCATATTGTGAATCCAGGACCTCTCTAGTAGGGCATTTTACCTCATGTCTCCCTCGATTACGTGGAACTTGGTATCCTGGATAGTTCCAGCTACATTCACTGGTAGGATGATCTCTCCTTTAGTTGTTTCGTTGGCCATATTGAAACCATTCAAGACCCAAGCTGTGGGCACGATTTTATCTTGTAGGCCGAGTTTTTCCAAGACCCTTGATCGGGGGGTGATATTTGCCGAGCTACCTGGATCCACTAAAACACGCTTAACTTGAACTTTATTTAATAAGATATAAATTACCAGAGCGTTGTTGCGAGGTTGAGAAATTTCTTCTGCTTCCTTGTCGTTGAATGATACGGTGCCTTATGGCACATAATCTTGCATTCGTTTTGCCCTAGTAATTGACACCTTAGTGCATTTGAATACGGGTCCATGCAGAATATCGAACCCGCCGACGATCATATGAATTACATGTTGTGGCTCCTTCTGTTCATTTTTCATGTTGGCATCTCTTTCTCTGAATTGATTCTTGGATTGTTCACTTAGGAATTCTCGAAGGTGGCCCTCGTTGAATAGACGGGCTACCTCTTCCCTTTATTGTCTGCAATCTTCGGTCGTGTGACCATGCGTGCCATGATATTTACACATCAAATTGGGGTTTCTTTGGGAAGGATCAGTCTGTATGGGTATGGGCCATCTGGTATCTTTGATTCATCCAACTGCCGATACAATGGCCAATGCGTCGATGCTAAAATTATATTCCGACAATCGGGGTGCCTCTGTAGGATCAACATACTTATCAAAACCATTTTTATTCAGAAGTCCCTGAGTATTCTGCCCTCGATCACTTCTTCGATCATTCCTGGCAGAATTGCATCTCGGGCCGCTGTTCCTGCGATATGGGATATACAGCTGATATCAGTCTTTATTCGACTGAGGCACCCGGTCGACGTCCCTCTGATTTTTAGCTGCGGACCTGTTTGGATACACTGAAACGAAAGGACTTCCTAATTGGTCATGCTTGACCATGATCTTCAATTGGTACCGATTATGTACATCAGCCCAATTCACCACTATATATTCGATCAACTTTTGCCTCAGTTGACACGATGCTATCTAGCTTCATTCATTCAACCCCTGGGTGAAAGCTTGAACGACCCAATCATCTGCGACTAGTGTCAACTCCATGCGTTTCATTTGAAATCGGGATACGAACTCCCTTAGCATCTCATTATCCTTCTATTTTACTTTGAAAAGGTCTGATTTCCTTGTCACAACCTTTATGGCCCCCACATGTGCCTTTACGAAAGAGTTTGCTAACATGGAAAATGAGTCAATGGAATTTGGCGGTAGATTGTGGTACCAAATCATTGCTCCCTTCTATAGGGTATCTCCAAACTTCTTCAATAAAACAGATTCGATCTCATCATCTTCCAAATTGTTACCCTTGATGGCGCATGTGTAGGAGGTGACATGCTCGTTAGGATCGGTGGTCCCATTGTACTTAGGTATATCCGGCATACAAAACTTCTTTGGAATAGGTTTCGGAGCCGAGCTCGGAGGAAACGACTTCTGTACAAATTTCTTCAAATCCATCCCTTTCAATATTGGCGGTTCCCCCGGTATCTGATCAACTCGGAGTTGTATGTTTCCACTTTTTATCATTAGCTTCGATTTTATTCTCTCCTGACTCAATTCTTTTGGTGAGCTCCTCGAGCATTTTCATTCTTGTAAGATCGGTCCCCGATTTGTTACCAATCTACCTTTCTGGCACTAGCTCGGTACGACGGGTGCTTCTAGTTCAACCTCACTCGGAGTTCTATGTTGACTTTGTAGCTAAGCAATAGATGCTTGCTGAGCCCGTAACATTTCGAATATCACGTGGAGACTAACTCCTCCGTCTCCTCTGCCCTATGCACCTTGGCCACAAGATCGGCCTTCTCTGCGTAAACTCTATACGGGGTCTGCCCCCAGGTACGCATTTAAAGCAACGTGCGAACTGACATCAACTGGGTTGGCAACCGGTGCTCCCCTGAGATTAGCCTGTGGCACCTCGATTCCTAGAGTAGTTACATTGTCGTTTTCCCCATGAACCCGAGGCCACTGTCACTATGTGTGGGTGCGTTTTGTGAGTTTGACATGTTTTAACCTGAAAGCAAAGATACTTGACAAGAAGAAGAGTAAAATAGTGTGTGTTATCAGAATGAATACTGAATAATCACCATTATCCTTAGCCCCATGGTGGGTGCAAAACTGTTTACCCTAAAATTTCGGATAACAATTAAACTTATATTGTGGTTTTAAGAATATGTGATTTCGTCCAAAACCAATTGATAAACAAGAAAATAAAATGATGAATTAGACAATAAAATAAATCAAATCAGTATATAAGCAACGCCTCGACCTGGATTTGGGATAGTCTCCAGGTGGTATAGTAAGAGCAGTAAAAGATAAAGCAACTCTGATGAACAATGAGAAAATAGCAAGAAAGTAACGAGCGTATGTATTTTTTATCAGTGAATAACGATGATTACAAATGAATGGAATTCCTCTTTAAATAATAGGGGAGTCCTAATTAAGGTACAATTCTAATTACAGTAAGAAATCATAGTAACAGCTGATTAACCGCCATAGATTGATCCGTTCCGAGATTCATACCACGATCCTCGACCAATCGCGGATATCACTCCCTTTTCATTATAAAGCTATGTCAATGTTGTTCGGGGTCTGTCTCTTTTTAGCCTCGATTGGCGTCGACCTCGGTTCAGAAAGAGGCTTCGATCTTGGACTCGATATCCTAGCTCTTCGACGTAACATTCCTTCCTCGACCAAAATAGAGAAATCGGGAAGCCCCGATTTCTACCGTATACATTTTGTTTTTTTCTAGATGTAAGGTTATTTAGGACATTGGGTGAAAAATCTCAATTATAAGGTTTTTAGGACCAAAAATCCTGTAAATTATTTAAGGGCGTATATTTTATTTAGTGTAACTCTTGATAGAACTTGATGTATCATGTCCAAACATTTATAATATTACTATTTCTGATTTTCCTATCTTTTGATTTTAGGTTTGGAATAATGTCAATATTTTTAACATAAATTTTGTGTTTCTCTTGCTCTAATTCACTTGTATAATTTTAGGCGTAGTTATTTCTTTTACATGGTTTTATAGCGATGCTTGATCAATAGATCAATTTATAACATTTTTTCTTATCATATTATAGGTATGTCAAATTATCATTACTAGAAATCCGGGAAAAACCTCCAAAAACACTGACCAAGGTTAGTTGGTAATGGCCAATAACCGTCCAAAACGCGACCATTTATGCGTGGATGGTATTTTTAAGGTCAGAATGGCATACTAACCAAAGTTGTTCGTACTTTAATTATGTAATTAAAAAATACACCATCTAGGAATCGAACTGAGGTCTCTAATATGGCAAGATACTATTCTACCCACTAGACCATTGGTGCATTTTGTTTTAAGACTGTATTTTATTTCATTTATACTCTTTAATTGTATTTTCGCATGAAAATAACAGACCAAAGTTTGTCGGGATTATTAAAAAATAAAATTACCGACCAAAGTTGGTCGGTTTTTTAAAATGACCGGCCGAATTAACCGACCTATTTCGGTTGATTTTTTAAATATTAAATTTAATTTTTAAAAACCGACCAAAGTTGGCCGATTTCTCGAAAAATAAATTTCGTGGGACTCAAAAATAGTTTCCTGCATTTTTTAGTAAAAGAAAACTGACCAAAGTTGATCGGTTTCTTAAAATAAATTTTAAAAATAAATTTTTTGGAAAACTGACCAACTTTGGTCGATTTTTCGGCGATTTTTTTCGGTTTTTGCAAAATTTCTAGTAGTGTATATGGTAAATAAGAGAACTCCTTAAATTGATTATTAGGTATTCCAGATTTAGGATGAAGTTAGAGTGATATAACTACACATTCATCTTTTTCTGCATCTCTTGCTGGTCACATCAGAGTTACATGAATCTTCATCTATGAAGTCATTAGTTAAATGGGTAATGTATTTTAGGCTGTCTATGATTGCTGAAATTTTTATACGGTCGAAATCAGATTTTCCGATTTCATAAGCTCGAGAGGTTACCCTAAGGCCATGATCAGATGGATCAAGACAGATCGAGACTAATGAAGAAGTGCATACCTCGAGAATCAAAGCGTACAACATCGGGGTCCGAGTGCAAGCTACCTCAAATTATTGCCGTTTTGGGATAATACTTGAATGTGCGGGAATTCAAAAATGGCACAAGGATCAAGGAGTAAATTCCGTAACGAATTCGTACAAATCCGTTCGACAACTGTACCAATTAGATTCCTTTATGAAAATAGAAATGTACAATATCTAAGACCCTCCCCTATTATATAAAGGGGAGGCTGCTCATTTGGAAACATCATCAATCATTGGCAAAGAATATACACCTTCACTTTTGTGATCATCTCCCAAAATTTTCCTTTAGTTTTATTATATTCTCTTCGTTTTATCTTCTATTCATGGAGGTACATCTCAAGGTCACCTTGGCTCGAGGTCGAGGCTCGCTCATCACTGATTTGATTTAACTTTCTTACTCAACTCACATATTTTTTTCTTGTTAAACAATCAGTATTTGACTAAATAGCATATCTTTAAGACCTCATTATAAATTTTAATTCTTACTCAGATTTTAGGGTAAACAGTTCAAATTTATTTGTTGCATCTATTTTGAAATACTGGTTATTATATCTTCTTGTTGGTGGCATTGCTTTTTGATGCTGTGATTTTTTACACTTCTGACGATATATATAAATTTTATTTCATAACCCTTACGACGCACCCTAGGATGTTATGTTTGTAGTAGTTGAGAGCAATAATTTCAATAATAATATTGCAATATTAATATAAATATACAGATTGGCTTGACTCGTGCTGGGCACTGTTATCTTAAGAAACTATTTCAACAGTGTGAAATATCTCTCCATCATTAAACAAGCCTACCTCTATTTAGAAGGATACAAGAATCAACAAAATATTAAATTACAAACCCAACTATTCAAAAGAGGGGAACAACTAAAGTAGACTACAAAAGTTTAAGGAGGAAAGGAAAACGAAGCTGAAGAAGAACGAAAAAAGGCAAAGGAAAATGCAGACGATTGATGGCCATTTTGAAGGCCTATTTATAGCCTTTAAGTGAACCTTAGAGTATGACAAGTGTACACCACTTGTCTTCAATTTCTCATGCAAGAATGCCGCATGGAAGGACAATTTTCCATATTTTTGAAATATCACAATAATTCCCCCACATATTTTCATAAATGTATACAAAGAGGAGTAAGATTTGCTGGATTTGTATGGTCCAAATGCAATAGGTTTGGTATTTTTTGGACTATGAACACAATTTAGATAAATAACACTTAACTCACAGAATTACTGGTGAAATATAATATTTCTATGAACTACTACTTCTTATTGTAAGTCAGAGATTCTTATCAATCATATTTCGCCCCTCACAATTTTACTGTTAAACACGGTTTTGCGCCACTAGGCCATGCACGTGCTTGTTTATTCATGAGAGCTTTATAGGTTAGGCCAAAATCTCATAGGAGCGGCCCCACTCCATTCTCATATAGGTGAATTCAAAAAGTGTATACTACTTTTAAGTAAACCATTTCTAAAGAATATGAATTACATTAAGAGTTATAACTCGTCCTCTCAATTGGTAGCAGTCAAACAATCTCTTTTAGTGATTCAGTGCCAATATCAACTTGTTATTACCCATATGAACCAACTTCATGGGATCTCCAATTACATATGTTGTGTTACGATCTCTAGTGACAACATGTCGGCCGTAACCCCATCTCTTTTGAGGTTTGAAGAATTAATTTTCTTCCCACTGGTTTAGTCATCAGAGGATCGCCCAATTATTTTCTGACTTCACATAATCAATGGAAATTATTCCGTCTCCTAGCAGTTGCTTTATGACATCATGTCTCAATTTCATGTGTCTACTTTTACAATTATAAGATTTATTCTTTGCTATAGCTATTGCTGCTTGGCAATCATAATGTATAGACACAGGAGACAATACATCCTTTATTCAAGGGATATTAGCCAAGAAGTTTCTTAGCCACTCAACCTTAGAACCAAATAACTACAAAGCTACAAACTCTGATCCCATAGTCGATCTAGCAATGATCGTCTGTTTAGATGATTTCCACGATATTGCACCACCACCAATGGTGAATAAATATGCACTAGTAGATTTTGTCTCATCAAAATTAGAGATCGAGTTTGCATCACTATACCCTTCTAAAGTAGAAAGAAATGCACTATATAGGATACCATAATTAACGGTTCCTCTCAAATATTTCATTAATCTAGCTAATGTAGACCAATGCTCTTTGTTGGGATTATGAGTATATCTACTCAATATACACACAACATAGGCTATATCAAGTCTTGTAAAATTCATTAAATGCATCAGAATCCCAATAATGTGTGCATATTTAGACTGATCAACTGGGTCACCATTATTCTTTTTAAACTGAGAGTTAGTATCAAAAGGACTGCTCACAGATGTGACATTAAAATATTCAAAACTTTTAAGAATCCTCTCAATATAATGTTCTTGTGCCAACATTATTCCATCTTCACTCCTTATAATTTTAACTCCCAATATTGTATTTACTTCACCCAGATCTTCCATATCAAAATTAGCAGACATAAATAATTTTGTACTTTTCACAATATTTAAACTTGTACCAAACATAAGCATGTCACCAACATACAAACATATTATCACATAATTATTGTCTAACACTTTAGTATAAACACATTTATCCACCTCCACTAAAGAAAAACCGTCTCTAAGTAAGACTTGTGCAAATTTCTCATACCACTGCTTAGGAGCTTGTTTAAGGTCATAAAGAGATTTAATTAATTTACAAACATTATTTTCTTGTCCAGGGATGACACAGCCTTCAGGTTGGCCATATAAAATTCTACTTCTAAATCACCATTTAAAAAAGATGTTTTGACATCCATTTGATAGATAAAAAGCTTATGGATAGAAGCTTAGGCAATTAAAACTCGAATAAAAGAAATTCAAGTCACCGATGCAAATGTATCAAAATAATCTATATTTTATTTTTGAGGAAATCCTTTTGCTACTAACCGAGCTTTATATTTATCTAAAGATCCATCAGAATTAAATTTTCTTTTGAAGATCCACTTACAACCACTAGGCTTTGCACCAAGAGGTGAATCAGTTAAAATTCATGTATTATTTTTCTTAATAGAATCAATTCAACTTTTATTGCCTCTTTTCGATATTTAGCATATAAAGAAGATATATCTTCAGAATAATTTGATGGTTCATTATCGACAAGAAAGGTTTGAAAATCATTTCCATATGAAAATATTCTTTCTGGGGTCTTTTTCTCCTTCTCAGTTCCTCATTAGAGGTAATTTTATTATTTGTTTCAACAGGTGTATGGGAAATTTTATAAGACACTGGATAAATATATTCAACTCAACATTCTTTGTCTCAATTATAGTATTACAATCAAGCACATCACTTTTTAAAAGAAGGAATCTATATGCAACACTATGTTAAGCATATCCAATAAGCATGCAATCAACAATTTTAGAGCCTATTTTTCTCTTTTTAGGTTCATAAAAAAGAACTTTAGCAAGGAACCCCCACACTTTTAAATATTTCAAGTTAGGTTTATAGCCCTCCACAATTCATACAGAGTTTTTCCAGTTCTCCTATGTGGTATTCTATTTTGTAAGTTACATGCAGATAAAATAGCTTCAACCCACAAATTATCAGGATCATTAGAACTAACTTACATAGAGTTCATTATCTCTTTCAATGTTTTATTTTTCCTTTTAAATACTCCATTTGACTCAGGTGAATAAGGCATAGTTACTTCATGAAGTATTCCATTCTTTTCACAAAAATTATTTAAAGATAAATATTCTAAACCTCTATAAGATCTAATTTTCTTGATTTTTCTACTAAATTGATTTTCAACCCAAGTTTTATAAGAAATAAAAGCATTAAATGCATCATCTCTATTTCTAAGCAAATACAACTTAGTATATCTAGAAAATCATCAATAAAAGTCACTTAATATCTTCTACGACCTCTAGGCATAGTCTATTTCAAGTTGCCTAAATTAGAGTGAATTAAAGATAACAATACAGTTTCTCTATTTACGGAAAAACAGGTCTTTCTAGTAGTTTTAGCTTCAGCATATATTTCACACTTGTCAATATTATTTGAGTCTAAATGTAACGATCCGACCAGTCGTTTCGAGAGTTTTAGCCCCGTTTCCCCCATTTCTGATTATTTGGTGCTTTACAACTATATTATATCGTATCGGGTTGGTTGGTTCGGGTTAACAGTGGTTTCAGAGAGAAATTGAGACACTTAGTCTCTTTATTAGAAGCTTAAGTTGGAAAAGTCAACCAGATGTTGACTTGTGTGTAAACGACATCCGATTTGAATTTTGATGGTTCCATTAGCTCCGTTAGGTGATTTTGGACTTAGGAGCGCGTCTGGAATGTGATTTGGAGGTCCGTAGTAGTATTAGGCTTGAATTGGCGAAAGTTGGAAATTTAGCGATGTCGGTCGGCAGTGGTAGTTTTGATATCGAGGTTGGAATGGATTTTCAGAAGTTGGCGTAGGTTCATGGTGTCATTTTTGAATTGTGTGTAAAACTTGAGGTCAATCGAACGTGATTTGATTAGTTTTGGCATTTTTTGCATAATTCAGAAGTTTAGAAGTTCTTAGGCTTGGATCCGAGTGTAAGTCGCTGTTTTGATGTTGTTTTGAGTGATTCGAAGGTTCGACTAAGTTCGTAGGGGGTTATATGACTTGTTGGTTTTTTGGTTGAGGTCTCGAGGGCCTCGAGTGAGTTTCGAGTGGTTAACATGACATTTTTTTTCCTTGGTGAGATAGCTGATCTGCTGTTGTATTTTGTTTCAGGTTTCCTCTTACGCATTCCCAAGAGGGGTCTCGCGTTCGCGAAAAGTGTTTCTGAGATGGTGAGTTTTTTTATACACGTTCGCAAAGCAGAGAACGCGAACATGAAGGTAGGGTAGTGTGTGCATTTCAAACGCGTGAGTGGTGTTGCATTCGCAAATAAGAGTGAAGCAGTTGGCGACTCCGGGTCCTTAGTCTACGCGTTTGCGAGGTAAGGGTCGCGTTCACAAATGTTTGAGCTAGTAAAGCATCACGTTCGTGAAGCATGTCGGATTCGCGAAGAGTATAGCGGAGAGGCAGTGTGAGCTGGTCTACGCGAATGCGAGGGGACAGTCATGTTCGCGAAGAAGAAAATCTTGGCAGACAGTGTTAAATTGAAAATCGAGGGTTTGAGCTCATTTTTCATATTTTGAGCTAGCGATCACGGATTTGGGTGATTCTTGAATGGAGTTTCACGGAGTTGATTAGGGTAAGTGTTTCTCACTTGGTTTTGGTTATATCCCATGATTATATCTTTAATGTTATCATCATGGGTTTGTGATTTGGGTAAAAATTAAGGGAAAAGAGAGAGTGTTCTTGAGATGGAACTTTGAGGTCTGAACGGGATTTTATTTTCGGATTTGAGTAAATTTGGTATGGTTAGACTTGTGAGTGAATGGGCTTTCAGGTTTCGTGACTTTTGTCGGATTTCGAGACGTGGGCCCTAAGGGCGGGTTTAGGCTATAATTTGGTACTTTTCTTGTGGAATTTATTCCTATAGCCTATATTGATCGTATTGTATTGCTCGTGGATATATTCGGGACATTTGGAGGCCTGTTCGAGAGGAAAGGGAATTCTGGAGTAGGATTTCTACGTTGTTGAAGTAAGTAATAGTTTTAAATCTGGTCTTGAGGGTATGAAACCCAGAGTTTGGTATAATGTTACTGTTCGGAGGTGACACCCATGCTAGGTGACAGGCGTGTGAGTGTACAACGTGAGGGATTGAGAGTTGGTCCGTCCCGTGAGAGTGTAAAGTCTAATAGCCTTTATTTGTGTTTATATGCATCTATTGTCTTCTAGAAATTTGATTGCCTTTCATGTTAGAAATCATGCTTAGGCTATGTACCTGCTCATGGTAGTGATACTCAGTCATAGTGATTCTTGTACATATTTACCTCAGTCTTTGTTATTTCCCTGCTGATACACTATAACATTCTGATTTGGGTTGTTTCCGCTATCTTTATTGAGGGCTGTGAGACTAGAGAGGTTCATGACTGAGTGAGGCTGAGGGTCTGTTTGTGAGGTATTGTACCTTAGCACGCGAGTTCTCCGTGCAGCGCGTGAGTTATCCGTGCGGATTCTGACATGATATTGTAGCACGTGAGTTGTCTGTGTGGATATTGATACGATATTATAGCACGTGCGTTGTCCGTGCGGCACGTGAGTTGTCTTTGCATATTATAGCGCTTGGGCTATAGGAGCCTCTCCAAAGTCTGAACACCCCCAATGAGCACAGGTACCTATTGAGCGTGTGTATTGAGGGCCGAGAGCTGAGTGTTGAGCTATAGAGAGCTTGAGTGACAGTACCCTGTATGGGGTCATCTATTCTCTTTGTTGCTGCATTTAGCTGATATTAGGTTTTACTTGAACTTGGTAAATATGCACTTGATTTGACTCATGTTACCGGTATTGACTTCTGACTATTTTTAGATTTTGAAAGTTATTGAATTGAACTGTATTGTATAGCTCGTCACTGCTTCTCAGTTCCTTATTTATTTTTGTTACCAGCTGAGTTGATTGTACTCATGCTTTACCCTGCACTTAATGTGCGAATCTAAGTGTATTTGAGCACAGAGACCGTTGAGTTAGGGCATGATCGAGCTTCGGAGACTACGACGTAGCTGCCAGCGTCCGCAGGACCTTGTCTCTCCTTCTATATTTCTTTCTGCCTTATACTGATACTTAGACACTAATTGTATTAGTTTTTGATACCTAGACGCTCATGACTTGGTGACACCCCGATGTTTGGGGTTAGTTTTTCCGCACTTTAATTCTATTTTTAGTTCAACTTTGGTTTTTATAAAAATTCCCGATAAGGAAAAGTTTTAAATTACTTTTATATTCAATTACTGAAGTATTTTGGGAAAGGAAGGCTTGCCTAGTACCATCGATAGGCGCCATCACGACATGTTAGGTTTTGGGTCGTGACACTAAACCGGATATTAATCCTAGTGAGTGCATTTTCTTTATGTTTACCTTGAAAACGGTTTTAACAATTTTATTTGATATGTTGTTCTAAAAATATGTGATTTATCTTAATACTAGTTAATAATCAAGAAATGATAATTGTAAGTAAGAAGAATGTGATAGCCAAACCAATGTTGTTAAAGGACTGGGGCCTCGAGTCAATAGTCTCGAGGGTCTCGAGGTCAGTCGATGGCAGTGTATTATGAACAATAAATAAAGAACAATAAAGCTGAAAAATAATATTGAGCACGTTAAACGAGTAAAGCTGAGTAGAATGTTCCATTGCAGTGAATGTTGTGTGTTACAAAAAATGATTGGGGTCCCCTTTATATAGGTGGGGAAAATCCCAACATAGTACAAATCCAATTATGACAAAGAATGCTACTGGTACAACTATATTACGGCCTAGTACGGACTTGTACTATCTCTTGCATACCTTATCAGTCTTAACCACGTGTCCTTGGGAATTTCCCACTTTTCCATGACAGTCATCGATTTTGTACAGATTTGAGGTAGGCCGTGATGGGCCTTCGATGTTCTCTCTCGAGGTGTGCCTTATTGAGGCCGAACTTTAGAATCCACTTCGAGCCTCCCGAGCTCGGGCTCGAAATGCCGTAGAAGCCTCGATATCAGGATCCCCGATATCGACCATATACATATAATCCCCGCATTTCTTAGAATGAAATGATAAGAAATGTTTTGAATTCTCGACCCTCCGAAACCCTGTGTGATGACATCATTTTTATGACATAAGCTTTGAAGTGACTGAAGTGCCCCGTCGGTTCTCTTCTCCAAAAGCCATAATTACTCGTTAGAGCCGGTTGGCCATTAACATCAGTGAACATTCACCTTTTTTCTCTTATATATATACTTGCTTCCCCCTCATTAATAACCTTATCACTTTGCAGCTACCATTCTATTCTATAGACTTCCTTTTCACCACCAATTCTTCCGCCGCATCGGTTCAAGGTTGCGATTTTATGACCGTGCGTGCCGTGGAATTCGCACATTAGGCTATGGTTCCTTTGTGATTGATAGCAATAACAATCTATAAGGAGATAGCGAAAATCGATTAATAATTAGGAAGATTACCCATGGTGTAACTCTCTTAGGAATTTCATCAAACACCTAACATGTGAAGTAGATTACAAGGTTTAAAAATGGCAATTCCTTCTTCCCTCAACCAATTTTAAAAGGAACTACCCACATTAGTTCTTTAATATCACATACTACAACTTAGTCCCACATGCACGACCTACATCTAACCCCACAACATATTTAAACCCTTAACCTCTTGTATGAAATCATGGAAGTAGGACTTACCCGGATGGACGACAATCTAGTGGTTATCTTACTTGATTCTTGAAGACTTGAGCAAGATTTGGGTGATTATAAAGCTAGTTCCCCTCTTTCTCTCTCTATATGCTCTCAACCCTCTCTAAAATCAGTAGAAAATGACCCGAAATGAAGCCCCTAAACCTATTTATCAAAATGGGGTCAGATTATAAAAATAGGAAAAAATAAGCCTCCGAAACCGGGTCTGCGGTCGCATAGTGGACCGCAAAACAAGAATGTGGGTCGCAAAATGCATCGCGAAGCTGGTGCCCAAAACTGGGCTACACTGACCCATTTTGCGACCAGATTCGCAGTCGCAGATCAATCATGCGGACCACATAATTGTTTTGCGATCACAGAATTGCCACATGATCGCATTTTTCCAGCCTTTGGTAATTTGATAATAACTTTGTGTAGGAATGTCCAAATGATGAACGGTTTGAAGCGTTGGAAACTAGAATCGAAGAACTTTCATTTGATTGGTTTCTCATCACCTATAACATTATATATATTTAGATATGCTCGTTCAAAATGTAGACTTGTCCAAACACATTTGGAATTTTAGCCTATTATGAAATTTTCCCATTTGGCTTAGATTTAGGCCTCTCCTTGGACCCCACATTACTTATTATATGATATACACTTATTTACCACATACAATTCATTCACATCACATTTATAGCACGTAAAATATTATAATTAGCCTACCTGGCACCCCGAAATCCTAACATAACATAACATTCTCTTTTCTAACCTACCTCAAGTCCCTAAATTTTGACTAACTCCCAAATTTTTCAGAAATTTTGGCAGCATCTCCTTTGTAACTAGGCCTATCCACCTGCCAGAGAACCACCAAAACCATCCTAACAACTCATTCACAACTCGACAAAGCACCATAATGTATATATCCCTAACACTATTCTCAACATTACAAGCACTAGATTACCATAATGCTACCGGAACATGGGTTGCGCATTTTAAATTGTAACACTTATAAGGTACCTTTCAAATCAAAACCAAATCAAGGTGGCCTCCTCAACCTACAGGCTTTTCCATAAAACATTCACAGAAACAATCCCAACCCCCAAACTTATCTAACAAGGATGACCTCAAGATACCCCGTATAAGCTACCTTTGTATTAACTTCACCTTCAATAATTTCCATCGGGATGATACACAAAGGATATCCAACTACCTTCTTAGACATAGACATATGAAAACACAAAATACATGGGGAACAACTATGGGGAAACATCATATTCCTAGTGTGGCCTAATGTGAAATGCACTTATGTACCCTTCATTATCAATTCACACAACATCTTCAGCGGAAAACATTGAGAATAACCTGTTCATTCTCCTAAATTCTAAATCTCTACGCGAACACCCAAACTAGACCTGTGATGACCTTCAACGATTACTCTAAGATGTGTTATCATAAATTGACCATAAAATTATTTATTGAATATATGAGATCACAAGGTGAATTTGACACGTTTAAACTTTCAATACAAAATAGATTTAATACAATGAGGAACACGGAGTTCAAGATTGGGCTGGAATTATTCAGGAATCCATTAATGTGCTGAGCAATGTATTTCATGAGGTCATATGTTAAGAGACACGCATATTTCTACCAACGATGCTGACATGGTTTAATCGTGGTGATGACATCAATTATCAGATAAATGAATCATTGTGATGACCCAAAAGGTCATCCTAAGTAATCCTAGCTAAATATGTATTCCGATGCCCTGAAATCCTTCGTTAATCTCACCTCGATATGCGTGCGTAACCCGAGCGTGTAGCCAGGAGGCCTTTATATTGAAACTGGATGAAAAATAGAATTTTTGATAATTAAATGAATAAAGTTGACTTTGGTCAACAGTTTTGGTAAACGTACCCGTGATGTGACGGTCCCGGAGGGTCCGTAGGAAAATATGGGACTTGGGCGTATGCCCGGAATCGAATTCCGAGGTCCCAAACCCGAGAAATGAATTTTGAAAGGAAATTATTTTCTGGAAATAATAACAGAATTTGAAAATTAATTATTAAGTGAAAACCATGTTACCGGGCCCGTATTAAGGTTCCGAAGCTCGGAACAGGTTTATTATATGTTATTTGTCTTATTTGTGAAATTTGGTGTGAAACGGACTTGAAACGACGTGATTCGGATTAAAAATGGGAAATTTAGAAGTTTATGAAGTTTGAGAAAAATTCTAAGAGTTGTGAGGTTTGATTCAATGTTCTTGATGATATTTTGGTGATTTAAATGCTTGAATAAGTTCGTAAGATGTTTTGGGAGTCGTGTGTGCTTTTGGTTTTGAGACCCGAGGGCTCGGGTAGCTAACGGGGTGTCAAAGAGTCAAAAATCTGGTGTGATGTTTGCAGGTTTCTGGTGTTTTCTTTTCTGCGATCGCAGCCCTTGCTCCGCGATCGCAGAGGTCTGTCCAGGTCCCTTCCGCGATCGCATTCCTTCGACCCGCGATCGCATTGTGTGACGTCCCAGTGTTCCGCGATCGCAAACCTCTTCCTGCGATTGCATAGGGTCAGCTAAGCTATGCTCCACGATCGCGAATCCTCTTCTGCGATCGCAGTGAGATAGGACCAGACTCTCCGCGATCGCAGCCCTCTTCTTGCGATCGCGATGAAGAAAATCGCCCAGTTATTCCTTAAGTAAAAAACAGAATACTATTACGGGATTATTACTTTTTCACCATCTTCTTCCTCTCCAAGACCCCATATACGATCCTCAAGTGAGTTTTCTTCCATAGCCACTTGGTTAAGTGATCCTAACTCTAATCTCTACCATTTTCCTTCATCAATCACTAGAATCTAGGGCTAAAA
>ML267760.1:22165-51025 GCA_005239495.1 Nicotiana undulata
AGCATTTCCATGCACTTGAGACTTCTTAATGTTGACTTTCACATTATATTGTTGCTTTGTTTTTATTATTTGTCGCACGAGGGGACATGCCGTGTCGACTTTTTGTTACTTATCACACGAGGAGACATGCCGTGTTGATCACTGATGATTATATACGCACGAGGGGACATTCCGTGCCGAGTGATTGTGAGGTTATGAACGAGGGGAAATTCCGTGCCGAGTGTTATTATATATGCACGAGGGGACATTCTGTGCCGAGTGTTATTATATATGCACGAGGGGACATTCCGTGCCGAGTGTTATTATATATACACGAGGGGACATTCCGTGCCGAGTGTTATTATATATGCACAAGGGGACATTCCGTGATGAGTGTTATTATATATGCACGAGGGGACATTCCGTGCCGAGTGTTATTATATACGCACGAGGGGACATTCTGTGCCGAGTGATTGTGAGGTTATGCACGAGGGGACATGCCGTGCCTTATGTTGTTCATTATCTGTTTGAGAAGTTAAATTTCTGCCTTTATCCTTACATTTCAGTTATTTCCCTGTTCTACCGTGCTAGCATGTTGTTGCCCCTTTTTACCCCCAGCATGTTCTCCCCGTACCTGTCTTACTTGCTTATTTCCGTCGACATTTTTCCTGTTATTATATAGAATTGCACAGGTACATATATTGTTGTCGGTCCTAGCCTCGTCACTACTTCGCCGAGGTTAGGCTCGACACTTACTCATTACATGGGGTCGGTTGTACTGATGCTACACCTGTACTTCTTTATGTTGTGCAGACTACGCAGCCGGGCCCGGTGATCACTGACAATCGGAGCATCTCATCAGTTCATACAAGAGACATCGAGGTAGACCCGCAGACGTTCGTGGGCCATGGCGTCACCTTCTACTCTTCACTTTCAGCTCTGTCTTACTTTTTATTTCAAAGACAGTCCTATGTACTTATTTTCAGACCTTTGTTGTAGTAATCTCTTAGACAGTTCGTGAGTATGTGACACCAGTTCTGGGATTTGTATATGGGTTTTATTTCAAAGTTTCTATATTATTTTTGGTAATTTGTTAACCTTCATATTGTTGACCATCGATGCCTTAGTTATCTTGTTCGTTTTAGTGGTTAATGAGTTTTATTTAGTTCAAACTTTGGCTTGTTTAGCGGGTTCAATGTTAGACGCAGTCATGGCCTGAAGGTGGGATTTCGGGTCGTGACAATCATAGTGGTAGTTAGTATTCTTAGATTAGGTGGATACCATGTATGTGATCTTGAGATTTAAATGAAGTGGTCAAGTATGATACACCAGTTGTGTCCTTGAGTGTAAGGTAAGTAGTTCAGCTCAAATGGTAAGACTCTTGCAACATGGGTGTGATCGGGTCCATAAAAAGGAATTCATGGAATTTGATTTCACTCCTGACAATAAGCGACACAAGGACTCTATGCCACAAGCGCATGAAGATGGAAAAGAAGTCATTCACTTATGAGATTATCATAATTCGAACAATTTAACCCTTCTCGCCAACTGATCCTGTAAAGGATAATTGGAGGTATGGCAACGTGTCTTCCGAATCAATGAGCTTATGGTATGCGCAAAAATATCTAGAAGCGTCTAATCACAACCCCTTTACGGGTGAAACCACATAGCTAGGACATCCTACCATAGGGGTGAAATCATGCATTGGTTAGAATGGATCTAATGGTTGACACAACGCTCCAGGAAGAAGGACAATTAAAACTCCTATCCTCCTTAAGGAAGTGGAATTCCAGGGGTAGAAAAATTCCCCTCTCATGACAATGACCTTGGCAATAATCCTAGAAGCTGAGTGAGCAGAAGGCCACGTAACCTTATGAAATCCGACCCGTTTAAGACTTTTGAAAAGGTGACGCACTTTGGTTTGAAATCATGGCAATATAAGCTTGAACTTAAGGAAAAATCATTACTTTTGGAACCCATGAGACAAGCCCATGTAGCCCTAGAAAAATCGTCAACAATGGCGATAAAGTACTTAAAACCATTACGTGTTAGTGTAGAATAAGGCCTCAAAGTGTCCACATGAATAAGTTTGAAATAATGAGATGTCTTAATGCATTTATCGGGGAAAAGTAACCTAGGTTATCTAGTCACAGGGACATCGGAGAAAGTAAATGATTGTTAGAAAAACATCAACAAGGAATACCAGCAATATTTATTTATTTTAACAAAATGAATATGGCCCCATCCTTGATGCTATAAGATCTGACTGAGAGAATGGCTTTGACATATGAATGTGTTACTAGGTGTATTGCTCCTTAGTCAACCAAAAACCAAAAGGCGAGAGTTAGACTGATAAGCGGATTGTTGGACTAGCACATGCGTAGATAATCCATTATTGAAAAAAGATCATTCAATCTCAGCAATTTCGGCATGCTATCAACCCTTGATGTACTTGAAGTGAGGTGGGAACCCATGTAATTTGGGATATTTATTAATCCATTGACCAGATATCATGAAGTATTTTTAAATTAGAGCTACTCTTTCTGGGTCAAAGTTAAACCTTGAAGGATAGTGCTTCTAAGGGGGATAGGATTGAGAAGGGATAGTACAACTGATAGTGAATGAAGCAGATTCGTAGCTAAAGTGAGAGGATGGATTGACTTACCTCCTCCACCTATAATTTTGTATCCTTGTTTAGTTATGTCATAATACTGAAAATCCCAGTAATATCAGAAAACCGAAAACTAGTTAACCAGAAAATAAAGGTATTGTTACATGTATCCCATTGTCTGGCTTCAGCTGTATTGGCAAGGGGATTCGGGTGGATTACCATTGAGAAAGGAAATTTTATTTCTAGATGCCAAAGACACAATTATGACCTTTCTTCAACCACTGAAATTGGAATTGAAAAAAAAAAATAGTACAACAACCAGGGGGAGACCGGGTATAGTGGAGGGATTAACAAAAAGAGGACTTGAGGTTTCTAGGAGTAAACTCAAAAACCTCACGGCTAGTGGAGCCACTACTATCATTAAAAATTAGTTGGATTCGTAGCAAAATAGAGCAATTAGCAGATAGAGACACTCAAACAAGTATCGTGCAAACAAAAAGAGGAGCGAAAGTACTCATCTTCCTTACAACCATAAGAAGGACAACCTCCAAGAATATGATGAACAACAAGAATAAGTAGCATGGTCCAGCTACAAAAATAGAAGCTCGACAAACCCTAGCTTCGATTGAGATTTAGCAATGTCACCAGAAGTAATTGAGCAGACCAAATCCAAAAAATATCTCACAAGAGAAGAGGGAGAACTCGCCAAGCAAATGAAAATCTTACCGATTCCAATAACTAGGCGAAAATGAAAGTCTAAAAAAAAAAGTAGAGTGAGGGCACTACCAACTAAAGAGGATGATGACACAACGCAAGATCTTAACTATGATACTATGTCAACATTAAGACTGATGCACAAAATTGAAGAAAAATGGCCCAGGGTTTCGAATATAGAAGAATAAATGGTCGAGAGAAAATATCTTTTTATTTTGTGCGAAAATATTAGAATTGTCCATCCATTCATTCGGTAAGAGGTTCTTCGGGTATAGTCCGTTGTTGAGAGTTTAGAAAGGCATGTCGGAAGTAGTAATTCTATAGTTACAACTCAATTCAAGGGCATGATTATAGAGCTCAATGTCATAAGAGATTGCATATATGAAAATTTACGGTGGAGTGGATTCACGAAATAGTGGATCTCGTTCAAAGAGTAGGTGCATGCAATGTTTTGTGACTCAACATCTATTAAGACCATGTCTATGAAAACTCTTCAATATGGATGTACATATACAACAAGAGTACGTTGGTTGTGCTAAGGATTGACATACTTGGTGACTTTAGGTTGATAGGGCAATAACTTAATTGATGCCCCTTGACTCCACATCCCTAACGTACGTTGCTAATATACTGATATATTACATGATCTGGTGGTGCAGTGACATTAATAGGGACAAGGGTACTCCCCCTTAGCGATAGGTCCTACCAATCCCTCCACAACTCAATACATTCTCCTAACAAGTCTTTGGGCAGTCCCCTTCAGACTCAATGGTGGGATCATCCCCATCTTATGGCTTCAAATTTGCAGAATCAAGGTTACTCATCTTGAGAATAAGACTTAAAGAAGAAACTAACTCCCTATCTTGAGCTCTATCGCACGATTGGAGTATCAAAGAAGGGTGAAATTCCTAAATGTCCAAGTAGCTTCCTAATTATAAATGTGGTCGACAACACATCGATAAAAAAGGCTTTACTAGACACGTCTCCGAGACATCCTAGGACACTTCAAAACCTAGGCTCTGATACCAAGTTTGTCATGCCACAAAACCGAGGGGCGCGACTGGCGCTCAACCGAACAAGCCCGACTGAGCAAGCCCTTAAGGTTTCATTCTACCCAAAAATAAGTTATGAAGAACAAGGATATAAACTCCATAAATCCTACTTTATGAGCATTACCTTAACAATCTTTATCTTCGTCTTTCATTAACAGTTACAATCATACAAACCAAATTATTACATTAATAGATACAAAGGAAACATTCTTAAAAATAACAACATTTCTAGTTCAAATTTTTCAATACTCGACACCACCCACAATCTGTCTACGGTGCCTCTAAAGATGGAAAAGACAAAGTGACCCTGCCGGCGACAAGGCCCCAGTTATACCTCAAAGCGTAACAACACAAGCAAAAGGAATGTGACATATTCTATACATAACCCCGGAAAGAAATCGGGCTCACCAAGACTAATGTTGAGAGAAAAAGAAGGCACTGCTACCTGCGATCAGCGCTACGTGCTTCAGAGCCACCTACATCCAGTAAAAGATGTAGCGCCCCCAGCAAAAGCGACGTTAGTACCATCAAATAGTACTAGTATGTATGAACAAACTTTACCATAAGTAGAATTAAAAAGTAAACAAGTAGAAGACAGTCATGGAAATCAAACAATACGACACATAAATACAGAGAACACAAGTAAGAGTCTCAGAGTTTGTTATTCCATTTTTCCATCTTTTCGGTTAATATTCCTTTAAAGCCAAGTGCCACAATTTTACAATGCCACCGTGTCTTTTACACGTAGTCCGATCTCAGCCCGACCTGCTAAGCCATCCCAAGTGAGACATCACCAACATCATGATATATATATATATATATATATATTCATATTTTCGATGTAAATGCCACCATGAGTACCCCATGGAGTCTGATCTCGGCTCGATCGGCTAAGAACTCTCACCTGAATCAGTGAGACATAACCAACATCATATTCTCGATGCAAATACCACAATGTGTACCTCAAGGCAACGCTTCCATGAAAGACTATACAACAAAAATTACCCAACAAGGCATACCAAACTATACATGAGTCGACACCTGTCTATGAGCCTCTAAAGGAGTATAAGTAGTGCAACATAGCCGGAACAGGGCCCCGACATACCCATAATATCTATAACAACAATGCATACCAAAGCCGCGGCAAGTCCGGAGAAGGGATCTCGCCTATAACCGCTGAACTGGAAAGCCTATTGTGGTGGGGGGCTGCCTCTACCTGTCTATCAGGACCTGCAGCACAACATGCAGCGTCCACAAATAAAAGGGACGTCAGTACGAATAAAGTATTGAGTATGTAAGACAGGAAAACATAAGTAAGAACAGTAATGTAAACGGGGATAAATAATATACAACCTGTAACATCTGAGTACCTTTGAGGGATACTGACATGAAATGTGTGATACATACATATATATACATAAGCCTTTAAAACATCCGCCTCTGTGGGCATCATCATCATCATCATATCGTACCCGTCCACGTGGAGCTCGGTAAACCAAACTGATCAGTGGTTGCACAATCGGTGCCATACCCACCCGACTATAGCGCGTCTCGGTAGAGTAAAATAGATATGTATATATACAATGCATGCAGGACTCAATGGAATCATATTCTGAACCTTTCGGAGTGACGTAAGGTCGATATTCTCCGTACACATTATTAGGATTAACTCTTCATCAAGAATATTATAAGAATCATGAAGTACCAAAAACATTGATAACATAAGAATAAGAGAAGCAACCTCAACATCAATTGTTCCATAAGAAGGGAAACAATGTAAGTACTGCTAGCTTCTAAGAGTAGAGTATCTTTGGAAGCTCGTTCATTGCATTATGTACAATCGGAGTCGTGCAAAATAAGGAAAGAGAGATAGCCTTACATACCTTGTATATACTTCCCCAACCTCAAGCTATGAAAATGTCACAACTCATTAATCTACAATAAGAGAAATGACACTATCGTTATCGTTTAAGCGTCATAACTATTATGTATCGGCCACAACCTATTTTACGAGGAAACAGACAAAACCTACCCTATATATATGACTTCACACAAGTCAAAACAATCACCAAACATCCCAAACAACATCAATAATAATCCTATTGAGCCTCCCAAAATAGTCCACACACAACCTAAACACTTCATACATAAGACGATGACCGTAGTCATGTCAAACGACCCAGAATGTTATAACGAACGACCAGCCCACAACCCTACATCTATATGGTGTTTCTACACACCATTCCTCCTCCAAACCTCCACAAAACTGTAGTAAAACACGTAGCCCGATAGCAACACAAAACAGTCCACAAAATAGTCCGCTACAAGTCAAATAACTCAAACTCACGGCTTCCGATCACCGTCCCGTGAGTTCTAACAATTAGGAAACTAATTTATCAACCTTCTTGATATTTAAACACTTAATACAGATATTAGACGTTTATTAACTATGAATTACCTTCCAAAACATTAACTACAAAGAAAAAGGAGAGGTGGTATAATGACACTTACGTCGTAGGGATCGTTTTGATGTTATCACTTCTCGATTTCATGCCTGGGATGGTAATCTTCTTTGAAAACATAGAAGAGATCTTAGGGATATGTTTATGGTTGTTCTCTGGTCTTGTTATGCTGAAAAATAAAGAGAAATCCGACCTAAGACTTATATATATCAACTTTGGAAAAGTCAAAGAGGTGCTAGCTTGGCACCCTAGGATTGGTCCATCTTGCGACACTTATATCTTTATATCCCGATGTCGTATGAATGAACGGTTAAGAGAGTTGGAAACTAAATTAAAAGACCTTCAATTTGTTAGATACTATGTCCCAATAATACCTCATATAACACATGAAATGTATTTCTCAAAAAGCTCTAGTGATCCACCTATTTGTCACTTATGATGTCTGCGCAGTCTCGCAAAACTGCAAATATCTCTTTACTCCTATGTCGTATCGATGAACGGTTTAATGCATTGGAAACTAGAATCATAGATATTCAATTTGGTCGGTAGATCATACAATATTTCCAAGTATATTGAAAGACAATATCAGTTACATTTGACCTAAATTTAAGCACATTATGAGTGTAACTTGTGAAGACCTTTGCCAACTTTTGTTCCACAACTTGCTTGAATTCAAAACGTAGAACACAACTATTATACGATAAAAATAACTCATATAATAGCCTCCAAATCATGTAACGAACCATCTCACCCTAAAGTACATGTTATAACATTCCAAACTCGTCAACTTTTGACGAAACTTATTTTCTTCAATTGGTTTAGCTTCTAAGCTTTCCAACCCTCTTGGCACTCATTATTCATGATCTTAAATATTTGTAACCTTCAATGTAACATGATTAACTTAATTTATATTTCATCAAATATAATCTTATTTTCAAGCTTACATCAATAGACTTACGATGTACTCTCACGTACGAAAACATGGGGTGTAACATCATTCCCCTCTTTGGAACATTCGTCCTCGAATGTTGGCTAATGCACTTATCCGTATCTTAAGCAATAACTCTTACGAATACTTTAATATTGTCTTTTCCATCTAGGGAGTTATTCGGTGAATAAATCCAAAGGCTAGGGCATCCCCCTCTTTAGGCCTCTTTCTCACTCCACGACTTGTGGTCGAAACTCTACCAATCTCGTCATTGTTTCTACCTTCTTTCATGCAACCCGGACGATTCTAACCTTGAATGTGCGCCAATGTCACTCTTATCTCCTTTTTGTTTCTTGTTAGCTTTTAACCAATCTTTAGGATTCACTTTGTGAACATATATAGTACTATGACAAGCTGTCCCTTTGGGCATCTATAAGTGTACTAATGTTCTTTGATTGGTACTTTGTTGAACTTACAACTATTGCTATATCTTGCTTCGTGGCCTCAGTTATCTATGCTTATGGCTTTACCACAGCTAGTTAGGTCATACTGTATTATAACTCTTACTTTAGTTTATTATTATCGAGGTCTGCTACCCAACTCCAGGTTATTCTCTCGTTGCTTATCTTATATGTATAAATCTAAGCCATTTAATGCTTTCTTATTACTATTCATCTTAATAATGAATACCTAATCTCATCTCATATTTGTAACTTTCATACATCTATTGTTGATTCACCTTAAGGTCTATCTATAATCTACCACTGATAATTTGAAATCTCTTATGTAATATATCATCACCAGGGCTCACGTCTCATGGGGGAACATCTGAAGTGATTTTCCTGATCCACTAAGGGACGATACTATACTCCAATAACTATATTTCATAGCATCCCAATGTGATTCATCTTCTGGGGGTATTCTAATCCCGTGCAGTTCATGAAATACTTGTTCTCAGAATCCTTACTCAATAAAAGGCCTAAACGTCATCCTCTTATCATTTATCACAATTACACCCTTACTTTACTACCAGGGTAGCATTCTATCTCATCTAAATTCTCCTAGTTTTAAAATCATTTGAGTTCACTCATGCTATACTGAGCTTTTTATAAATTTATGGAAACCATCAGCTCTCTTGTTATGATGGATTTAATCCCGAGGACTTACCTATTCTCGTCACCTTCTAACTCACATTTTCATATCCTTACTGCCGTCTAGCTAAAACCTTGTTGCTCTATCATACTTTAGCTCGCGACTACACATATCTATTTATACTACTCGCACCCTTCCTTTTAACATGTTAGCACCATATATTTCCCTTCATGCCTTCCCAGCCGCCTTTAAATGTAAGAAATTACTTTTCCTGGCTGTTCTACCACTTGATATATGGATACTTGGAATATCTTAATGCCCACGAATACTGGAGTTCCCTGTATCTCATATGGTCTCAATTATCAACTCTTGATTTTTCTTCTTCTTCCCGTTCATTATCCACGATAGGTGCCACTTACTTATGGAGTGTATACAATATTGTATCGAGAAAGTTTTCATAAGACCATTTCTTCATTAGGTCAATATTCTTATGCTGAATCCTTCTTCCTTATTTCCTCAGCTAGTCTTTCGTTGTACTACATACAGGATACCCTCTGACTCTTGTAAAGCTGCAAGCTTATTACATCATATACCCAAAGGAATTTTTTATGTTCTTACTCACCTATTATTATCTTTAGTTACTTACATCCGCACCCTTGTGCTCGTAAGGTTTCTTCTGAAGTGAAATTTGACTATCTCCCTAGTGGCACTTTCTTTTATTTCCACACCACTTATACGGTACCTTTAACTACCCAAACTCCTATCTTAATATTACTCAAGGATTACGATGTCGTATCTAAGAGACTGAATTTCTTATGCTGGGTTTCACTACGTTTATCTTGCATGATCTACTGATTTGTCTGTATCCCAATATCTAGCCATAGCTAGGCTCTTCCTGAATCAACTACAGAGTACCCATTGGTCCACTGTCATATCTTTATTTTATGTAGCGCCTCTTGGGTTATGTCCTTTGTTTTAACTTACCTCTCGTACGAGTCCTTATGTATCAAGTGTTCATTCACACCTATTTATCAATATCATCGAATGCAAAACCCTTATTGATTCTCCCCGGCGTCATGCTTGCATAATGTTCTGGAGTCATATTATATCTGTGGGATATGAATAAATGCAATCTCATTCCTTTCACCTTTTTACCGCATTTTTCTTTTACCATTCGATTGTTACCTTTTCCTTTTTGGCATTTTTATTTTCACATCTTCACACAAATATTGCTCGCCTTGTGGTAACCCTTCAACACCAGGGATAATTGAATTTATTATGCACAAAGGTGACACCTGGTGTAACTGGCACATCTAGTTCCTTAAGCTTAACTCTGCTCATAGTGCTTGCTTTAGGGAAGCGTCTTTGTGATTGACCTTTAAATGTTTTCTTATATTGTTCATTCTATTACTATCGAAACACGATCTGTGAAATGATGTCGACAATTACCGATTCCTTAGGTCCCTAATTCATGTTCAGTTCATCTTGTTCACTAGCCCTTACTAATTTCTATTACTTTGAGGGTCTCACTCTTCCTTCTGGTAATCACGTTTGAGTCGCCAACTCATTTCTCGAAATGAGGGTATGGCTTTACGGCTTATACTTTTATTGTCTCAAGGCATGCCTCCTTTTGTCTTTTCCTTCACTTGACTATAGACTCTGTCATCCTGTCATATTTTTATTTATCGTTATCACTCATTTATCATATCTTACTCATAATGTTTCATTTACTCTCTTCTTATTCTCCTGCTAATATCTCTGTCTATTACCTTATTCTAAAACATCAACAAAACAACCTTCCACTTTTAGATCCCCTTGCACCATCTCATTGGCCCTTGGGTCGACTAACATTCTCTCTTTACTAGGGGTAGGAGTCATCCTAAGGTAAATATTCCTCCCTTCTATGATATCTTCTGAACTTTCTCAACATTCTAGTATTCATATCGGACTGTATTATTCTAGATTGACCATCTGGATATCTCCCAATGAGAACTATTACCATATCCTGCACTACCCTTCAAAAATGTAAAATAATGATAACAATCTATCCACAATTTTCGCTTACTCTAACCCCAGCTGGATCCTGATATCCTATCCTTCTCTTAAATTATTTCAGTTAGCTCCCATAGGGCATAATTGAGACTTGTATGGCCAATTGTGCATACCTCTGTCACATGTGTAGGTAATTCAACATGCTTGTATTTCTCTACTTGAATCATAAATACTGACAATCTTCATTAACTGGGCAACTCGTACCCTTCTTCATCTTGCTTCTTTTTCTTGTTGAAACTTGTATCTATCTTCTGAATATCTCATTTCTTTTTACTATAGGGGTGGATAGATATTCTTTTCCATAAGGATCCTTATCATTAGGCTTACCTGTTTAGTACACACTTAATTTACTGAATACCTTACATTTACTCATCATAGGCATCATGCAAAATCGAGTTCCTCTGACTCAACTCATTCACAGCCACATGCAATCCCTTACCAATCGTCTTTCTAGATGTATGCATCATCGTATTATAAATAAGATAGAATTAAGGAAATTGAGTTCTAACTACTGAGCTCTACCACACGATCTAGAGTAAGAAGAAAGAGTAATAGTCCTAAATTCCCTATAGCCTCTTGCTTATAAGTGTGGTGCACAACACACCCATAAACAAGACTCTACTAGACACGGCTCATAGACAACCCCTAGGACAAACCTACTCTGATACCAAGTTTGTCACGACCCAAACTGGAGGATCATGACTAGCACCCGGGCCATATTTGTCGAGCACCAACGTATATTTTATATAATCTTCTTTATTATCTTTAAGAGATAACGAGATCAATATAAATGGTAGATATGGATTATGAAAATACATCACATGGGATGACAAGATTGCTAAGAAGCTACACAAAAGGTACGAGCTACAACGCTGCCATGAAATACTATACAACAAAAATTACCCAACAAGGCATACCAAACTATACATGAGTCAACACCTGTCTATGAGCCTCTAAAGTAGCATAAGTAGTGCAACATAGCCGGAAAAGAGCCCCGACATACCCATAATATCTATAATAATAATGCATACCAAAACCACGGCAAGTTAAGAGAAGGGATCTCGCCTATAACCGCTGAACTGGAAAGCCTATTGTGGTGGGGGGCTGCATCTACCTGTCTATCAGGACCTGTAGCACGACATGCAGCGTCCACAAATAAGAAGGACATCAGTATGAATAAAGTACTGAGTATGTAAGGCAGGAAAACATAAGTAAGAACAGTAATGTAAACGGGGATAACGAATATACAACATGTAACATCTGAGTACCTCTCAGGGCTACTGACATGAAATGTGTGATACATACATATATATACATAAGCCTTTAAAACATCCGCCTCTGTGGGCATCATCATCATCATATCGTACCCGTCCACGTGGAGCTCGGTAAACAAAAATGATCAGTGGTTGCACAATACGTGCCATACCCGGCCGACTATAGCGCGACTTGGTAGAGTAAAATAGATACGTATAAATACAATGCATGCAGGACTCAATGGAATCATATTCTGAACTTTTCGGAGTGACGTAAGGTCAATATTCTCCGTACACATTATTAGGATTAACTATTCATCAAGAATGTTGTAAGAATCAGGAAGTACCAACAACATTGATAACATAAGAATAAGAGAATCAACCTCAACATCAATTATTCCATAAGAAGGGAAATAATGTAAGTACTGCTAGCTTCTAAGAGTAGAGTATCTTTGGAAGCTCGTTCATTGCATTATGTACAATCGGAGTCGTGCAAAAGAAGGAAAGGGATAGCCTCACATACCTTGTATATAATTCCCCAACCTTAAGCTATGAAAATGTCACAACTCCTTAATCTACAATAAGAGAAACGACACTATCGTTATCGTTTAAGCGTCATAACTATTATGTATCGGCCACAACCTATTTTACGATGAAACAGACAGAAACTCCCCTATATATATGACTTCACACAAGTCAAAACAATCACCAAACATCCGAAAAAACATCAATAGTAATCATATTGAGCCTCCCAAAACAGTCCACACACAACCTAAACACTTCATACATAAGACGACCACCGTAGTCATGTCAAACGACCCAGAAATATTTCAAAGAACGACGATCCCACAACCCTACATCTATATGGTATTTCTCCAAACCCTTAATCCTCCAAAACTCCACAAAACATTAGTAAAACATGTAGCCCAACAGCAACAAAAAACAGTCCACAAAACAGTCCGCTACAAGTCAAATAACTCGAACTCACGGCTTCCGCCGTCCCGTGAGTTCTAACTATTAGGAAACATATTTATCAACCTTCCTTGATATTTAAATACTTAAATACAGATATTAGACGTTTCTTAACTATGAAGTACCTTCCAAAACTCTAACTACAAGAAAAAGGAGAGGCGGTATAATGACACTTACGTCGTAGGGATCGTTTTGATGTTATCACTCCTCGATTTCATGCCCGGTATGGTAATCTTCTTTGAAACCCTAGAAGAGAGCTTAGGTATATTTTTATGGGTGTTCTCTGGTTTTTTTATGCTGAAAATAAAGAGAAAGCCGACCTAAGACTTATATATATCAACTTTAGAAAAGTCAAAGAGTTGCTAGCTTGGCACCCTAAGATTGGTCCATCTTCCAACGCTTATATCTTTTTATCCTAATGTTGTATGAACAAACGGTTAAGAGAGTTGGAAACTAAATTCCAATACCTTCAATTTGGTATATAATATGTCCCAATAAGACCTCATATAACGCATGAAATATATTTCTCAAAAAGCTCTAGTGATCCACCTATTTATCACTTATGATGTCTGCGCAGTCTCGCAAAACTGCAAATATCTCTCTACTCCTATGTCGTATCGATGAACGGCTTAATGAGTTAGAAACTAGACTCATATATATTCAATTTGGTTGGTATATCATCCAATAATTCCAAGTATATTGGAAGAAAATCTCAGTTACATTTGACGTAAATTTAAGCACATTATGAGTGTAACTTGTGAAGACCTTTGCCAACTTTTGTTCCACAACTTGCTTGACTTCAAAACATAGAACACAAGTATCATACGATAAAAATAACTCATAGAATAACCTCCAAATCATGTAATGAACCATAGTCTCACCCTAAAGTAGATGTTATAACCTTCCAAACTCGTCGACTTTCGACGAAACTTATTTTCTTCAGTTGGTTTAGCTTCTAAGCTTTCCAACCCACTTGGTACTATTTATTCATGATCTTAAATATTTGTAACCTCCAATGTAACATGATTAACTTACTTTCTATTCCATTAAATATAATCTTATTTCTGAGCTTACATCAATTGACTTATCATGTACTCTCACGTACGAAAACATGGGGTGTAACAAAAGGATTATTATTCAAGAGATTGAATAACGGGTTAAGAAACCATGGTGACTCTTGTTTATGTTCCTCCTATTTCTGTGAAATGTTATCTGATGCCTCTAATTGTTTGTTCTATCTAGAGTAGAGTTTGTTCATACATACTAGTACTTTTCGATGGTACTAACGTCCCTTTTGTCGGGGACGCTGCATCTTTAATGGATGCAGGTGTTTCCACAATAGGCGGCAGCGATCAGAGATAGCGGTATTTTCCTCCCAACTAACTTGGTGATACCCACTTCATTTCGGGGGCCTGTGTCATTTGGTTATGGTGTATTATTCATTTGGTATCGAATGAGCCTTGTAGCCGGCATTCCATATTACTCTTTAGTTGTATTTAGAGGCTCCGTATACAGGTTGTGGGTAGTGTCGGGTATTGGAAGTAAACTAGAAATATTGGTATTTGGCAAATATGTTTTTCGTCATATCTACAAAGATTGTAATATTCTTGATATTATGGTTGAAACTGCTAATGAAAACAAAAATGGAAGTTAATGAAATATTTATATAGTATGATTGATAGAATATATCTCCTATTTATTCATGAATTAGTTTAGGTAGAATGAAACCTATCAGGCTTGCTCAGTCGGGTTTACTCGGTTGAGCACCGGTCGCGCCCCTCAGTTTTGGGGTGTGACAAACTTGGTATCAGAGCCTAAGGTTTTAAAGTGTCGTAGGATGTCTCGGAGCCGTGTCTAGTATAGCCCATCTTATCGGTGTGTTGTAGACCACATCTATAATTAGGGGGCTGCTTGGACATTTAGGAATTCAACCCTTCTTTGATACTCCAAATCGTGAGATAGAGCTCAAAATAGGGAGCTAATTTCCTCTCTAAGTCTTATTCTCAAGATTAGTAATCTTGATACCGTAATCCGCGAATTTGAAGTATGTAAGGACGAATTGATCCCACCATTGAGTCCTAAGGAGATTTCCCAAAGGCTTGTTAAAAGAATGTATTGAGCCCTGGAGGGATTAGTAGAACCTGTCACTAAGGGGAGTGCCCTTATCCCTATTAATTACACCGCACCACCAAATCCCATAGTATATCGGTATGGTACCAACGTACGTTAGGGATGTGGATTCGAGTGGAATCGATTAAGCCGTCGCCCTATCAACCTAAAGTCGTTGAGTCAGTCACTCCTTGGTGCATCGTCATGAGCAACACCCAGATTCTACTCACTGTGTATGTACGTATGTAGTGGGTGGAAGTTCTCATAAACATGGTTTTGATAAGACACAAAATCACAAAACATTGCATGCATCTACTCTTGAAACGAGATCCATTATTTCGTGAATCCACTCCACCGTAAATTTTCTTATATACAATTTCTTATGACATTGAGCCCAATAATCATGTCCTTGAATTGAGTTGTACTAGAATTGCTACTTCCGACACACCTTTCTAAACTCCCAACAAGGGAATACACTCGAAGAACTTCTTACTGAATGAATGGATGGAAGATTCTAATATTTTTGCACAAAATAAAAAGATATTGTCTCTCGACCCTTTATTCTTCTCTATTCAAAACCAAAGGCCATTTTTCTTCGAGTTTTTCCTCCAGTTTGAATGTTGACATAGTATCATAGTGAAGATCTTGCCTTGTTTTATCATCCTCTTAAGTCTGGTAGTGCCCTCACTCTACTTTGTTGAGGCTTTCATTTTCTCCTAGTGATTGGAATCGGCAAGATTTTCATTTGCTTGGCGAGTTCTCCCTCTTCTTTTGCAAGTTAGTTTTTGGGCTTGGTCTGCTCAATTACTTTTGGTGACATTGCTAAATCTCCATCGAAGCTAGGGTTGTCGTGCCTCTATTTTGTAGCTGGATCATGCTATTTACTCTTGTTGTTCATCTTATTATTGGAGGTTATGCTTCTTCTGGTTGTAAGGAATATGAGTACTCTCGCTCCTCTTTTGATTTGCATGATACTTATTTGAGTGTCTCTATCTGTTAATTGCTCTATTTTGCTACGAATCCAACTGATTATAATGTTAGTAGTGGCTCCACTAGCCGTGAGGCTTTTGAGTTTACTCCTAGAAACCTCAAGTCCTCTTTTTGTTAATTCCTCCAATATACACGGTCTTCCCTTGGTTGTTGTCCTATTTTTCCAGTTCCAATTTCGGTGGTTGAAGGAAGATCATAATTGTGACTTTGGCATCTAGAAACAAAATTTCCTTTGTCGATGGTAATCCACCCGAATCCCCTTGCCAATTCAACTGAATCCAGACAATGGGATAGATGTAAAAATACCTTTATTTTCTGGTTAACTAGTTTTCGGTCTTGTGATATTACTAGAACATTCAATATTCTAACATAACTAAACAAGGATACAGAATTATACGCGGTGGAGGCAAGTCAATCCATCCTCTCACTTTAGCTACAAATCTGCTTCATTCACTATCAGCTATACTATCCCTTCTCAATCCTATCTCCCTTAGAAGCACTATCCTTAAATGTTGAACTTTGACCCAGAAAGAGTAGCTGTAATTTGAGAATACTTCAAGATATATGGTCAATGGATTAATAGATGCAACAAATTACATGGTTTTCCACCTCACTTCAAGTTAATCAAGGGTTAATAGCATGCCACAATGGCTGAGATTGAATGATCTCCTTTAGATAATGGATTATCTACATATATTCTAGTCCAATGATCTGCTTATCAGTCTAACTCTCGCCTTTTGGTTTTGGGTTTACCAAGGAGCAATACATCTAGTAACACATTCATATGTCAAATCCTTTCTCTCAGTCAAGTCTTATTGCATCTCTCAATTTGGCTGGTAATAGCTGGTTGTGTAGAAATGTGTTGTAGTGCTACATTGTGAAGTAGAGTTGCTAAACATAATTGGATTTTTTAATTCTGTAGCTATACATCACGTGACTACGTACAGAGATCTTCTTTAAAAAATTTAGCTTCTTGTAATCCCTTATATTATCACCCTTCCTAGTGGTTACAATGTAAAGGTTACTTCCATAGGATCTCTCACTTTCTTTTCATTTACCTTGCATCCTGTATCGTTTCTCCGTATTTTTCTATATGATCTTATCTCATTTTCTCGACTAGCTATCCAAATATATGATTCGATTCAATTCACCTCACTTTTATGTACTCTACAAGCCCCATCTTCTAAAAAGGACACTGGAAGTGGGTAATTTCCCCTTCACTACTGACTTCTAATGTCTTCAACTCAAGATTGTTGGATCCAAATGGTTCTCCTTAGTTTTGCTGCCTTACTATCCACTTCATCTGATAACTCTCATTGTAAAACTCATTTTATGTTTTATGGCATCAAAAGGGAAGTCTTATAGCATCAAGGATGGGGACATATTTCTTTTGTTAGAATAAATAAATATTGCTGGAATTTCTTGTAGATGTTCTTCTAAACAATCATTTACCTGCTCTGATGTCCCTGTGACTAGATAACCTATGTTACTTTTCCCTTATAAATTCATTAAGACGTCTCATTCTTTCAAACTTATTCGTGTGGACACTTTGAGGCCTTATTCTACACTAACTCGAAATGGTTTTAAGCACTTTCTCGCCATTGTTGACGGTTTGTCTAGTGCCACATGGGCTTGTCTCATGGTTCCAAAAGTAATGATTTTCCTTAAGTTCAGGCTTATATTTCCATTATTTCAAACCAAAGTGCATCCCCTTTTCAAAAGTCTTAAATGGGCCGGATTGCATGGGTTACGTGTCCTTCTGCTCACTCGGCTTCTAGGATTATTGAAAACGTTATTGTCATGTGCGGGGAATTCTTCTACCCCTGGCATTCCACCTCCTTAGGGAGGATAGGAGTTTTAATTATTTTTCTTCCCCGAGCGTTACGTCAACCATTAGAACCCCTCCAACCAATACATGATTTCGCCCCAATACTAAGATGTCTTAGCTATGTGGTTTCACTCGTGAAAGGTTGAGATTTGATGATTTTAGATTTTTGCACATATCATGAGAATATTGATTTGGAAGACAAATTTTTGTATCTTTAGTTATCTCATATAGGATCAATTATCGGGAAGGGTTAAGCAGTTTGAATTATGATAGTCTCATAAGCGTTTAGCTTCCTTTTTTTTCATCCTCATGGGCTTGTGGCATAGATTCCTTGTGCCAGTTAATGTTAGGAGTGTAATTCAACTTCATGTATTTCTTCTTGAAATCACTATTACATCCACGTTGCAAGAATCTTCCCATTTTGAGCTAAAACTAATTTTCCTTACACTCAATGAGGCAACCGGTGTAATATACTTGACCACCTTTCCTTAGAGCTTTTACCATTATCGAGCAAGGCATATATGGATGAACAATTGTTACTATCCCTTGCATAACTTGTCGCCTCCCAAGGATAACCGGTGCTAGAGTCTTCATCCTCCTGATCATGCCTCCCATGTATCTTATGACTAGAAAGACCCACTTCTTTAATATCTCAGGATCACGTACATGGTTTCCCAACTTGTCAATGCGTGCTAGTTACCTCTATGCTTCATTTGTCTAATAGTTGATATCGTCACAATGATTAACCATGTCAGCATTATTAGTAGTAATCCTCGTGTCTCTTGGCATATAACCTCATGAAATACTCTGCTCATCACATTAAGGGATTCCTGAATAATTCCAGCCCAATCTTGAACTCCGTTGCTCCTCATTGTATTAAATCTATTGGGGATTGAAGGTTCAAACATGTCAAAGAGGAAGCACCACCCTGTGATAACATATATTTGATAGGTAATTTTATGGTGAGTTTATGATAGTACATCTTAGAGTAATTGTTGAAGGTCATCAAAGGTTTAGTATGGGTGTTAGTATATAGATTTAGAGTTTAGAAGGGTGAACGGGTTATTCTCAAATATTTTCTCCCTAAAGATGTTATGTGAATTGATAATGAAGGTGAAATAAGCCTAGTTCACATTAGGCCACACTATGAGTAAAAAGTCTTCCCATCGTTGTTCCCTATGTAACCTGTGTTTTCATGTGCCTATGTCTAGGAAGGTAGTTGGACATACTTTGTGTATAATTCCCATGGAAACTACTGAAGGTGAAGTTAATGGATGGTTGGCCTATGAGGGGTATCTATTTGTCATCATTATTAGGTAAGTTTGGGAGTTGAGATTGTTTCCATGGATGTGTTATGGTGAAGTCTGTAAGTCTAAGAGGCCACTTTCAAGGCTGAAAGTGTCGTGGAAAGAAAATATTTTTGCTTGATCGTATAACAATTAGTTTTGATTTGGAAGGTACCTTATAGGTGTTATGATTTAAAAATGTGCAGTCCATGTTCAAGTTATGATAATGTAGTGCTTGTAATATTGAGATTAGTATTATTGATATATACATTGTCGTGCTTTGTCGAGTTGTGGATGTGTTGTTGGGATGGCTTTGGTAGTTCTCTTGCAGGTGGATAGGCCTAGTTACAAAGGACACTCTGCCGAAATTTTTGTAAAATTTGAGAGTTAGTCTAAATGTGGGAGATTTAGCTGTGCGAAAGAAGAGATAAATTATGTTATGTGTTAGGAAGCAGAACTTACTTCTCATTCGAGGACGAATGATCATAAGTGGGGGAGAATGTAAGGCCCCGGAAAACTTCACTATGTAATTTAAGGTTTTGTTGTGTCAAGGTAGGTAATAAATTGTACTTCCGGAGTTTTGGATTGAACAATGCGCTGGGGAGTTGAAATTTTTCGTCGCAGCTAGACCAGGCTATAGCCAGGCTGGACCAGGCTTTAGGCATGCGAGGCCAAGCTAAAGCCAGGCTAGACCAGGCTTTAGCCAGGCTATAACCAGGCTGGACGTGGCATTAGGCTTGCGAGGCTAGGCTAAAGCCAGGCTTTAGCAAGGCGACGCCAGGTCTATAGCCCGGTCCGGAATCTTGGACTATCCATTTTCTAATTTTTAAACCCGACCCCAGACCAATATAAAATCCATTCCTCATCATTTTAAGCCTATTTTCTAGTAATTTAGAGTGAGGGAAGAGTGGTCTTAGAGAGAGGAAGTGATCTCATCCATTGTCCTTCAATTCTTACCCAAACACCTTGAAGATTATCAAGGGTCTCCTTCCCAAGAGGTAAGCATGCATCACCCAAACTCTTAATTCCATAGTATAGCTATAATGGGTCATTGGGGAGGTAACTTATGAGGGTAAGAATGGTCACCTTGCATGCATGTTATCAAGTAATCCTAAATCATATAGGGGAAATGGGTTGGAGTAATCTTTCACTAAAAAGGGACCACGCAACCATAATGAACACATAATGTTTGATATAATGCTCAAGTGAGATAGGGCTATGATTATTGTTCCTAATTTTGGGTTCAATTGTGCTACATTGGGAAATAGATTGAAGGTGCTAAAGGTTTCGGCAATTGTGGTAGAAATTAAGGGAAAACCGAATTAAGGTATGTATGGCTAACTCTAATCTCCATAGGATGAACTTATTGGTGTTCAAATACCGGGTATGCGTCCCTTTATTGATTCTCTAAAGAATTGATGGTTTCAATGTGTTAAGTTTGGGAAACTCCTGTTTCCATATGGCTCTAAGTTGCTACCATGTCGCTATCCTACTTGGAAATGTAAATTATGATTATCGTGCTCTTTTCTTTATTATGTGTAAAAATCCTTATATGTTGGTTCTAGTTGATACGGAGGATGATTATATGAAATGGTTAAGAGAGGAATGTAACACAAATAGTTACATATATCAAAGTGCCAAGAACTGTATGATAAATGACGGAAAAAGGAATGTTAATCGAATAATTAAAATTTATATGGTTATCTCCCAAAGTGATATGGCTTAGCCGATCGGGCCGAGATCGAACTCCGTGTGAAAATGACATGGTGGTAATATGAATTATGATGCTAATGATGTCTCACTTGGGATGTCTTAGCCGGTCGGGCCGAGACCGGACTCCGTGTGAAAACGAAACGGTGGTATTATAAAAAAATATGGCACCTAGCTTTAAAGGACTACTATTCAAAAGATGGAATAATGGGTAAAGAAACCATGGTGACTCTTGTTTATGTTCCTCCTATTTCTGTGAAATGTTATCTGATGCCTCTTATTGCATTACTACATGTTTGTTGTTTGTTTTATCTAGAGTAGAGTTTGTTCATACATACTAGTACTATTTGATTGTACTAACGTCCCTTTTGCCGGGGACGCTGCATCTTTAATGGATGCAGGTGTTTCCACAGTAGGCGGCGGCGATAAGAGATAGCGGTATGTTCCTCCCAGCTAACTTGGTTATTCCCACTTCATTTCGGGGTCCTGTGTCATTTGGTTATGGTGTATAATTCATTTGAGGTATAACCGGAGCCTTGCTGTCGGCATTTCCATATAACTCTTCAGTTGTATTTAAAGGCTCCGTAGACAGGTTGTGGGTGGTGTCGGGTATTGGATGTAAACTAGAAATATTGGTATTTGGAAAATATGTTTTTCATCATATATACAAAGATTTTAATATTCTTGATATTATGGTTGAAACTGCTAATGAAAACAAAAATGGAAGTTAATGAAATATTTATATAGTATGATTGATAGAATTTATCTCCTATTTATTCATGAATTAGTTTGGGTTGAATGAAACCTATCAGGCTTGCTCAGTCGGGTTTACTCGGTTGGTCGGGGCCATGTTCCGGCAATGTTGCATCACTTATGTTCCTTTAGAGGCTCATAGACATGTGTCGACTCATGTTTAGTTTGGTATGCTTTGTTGGCTAATTTTTGTTGTATAGTCTTTCATGGTAGCGTTGTAGCTCGTACCTTATATGTAGTTTCTTAGCAGTCTGTTCATGCCATTATATTTCACTGTTGATTGTTCATGATCCATATCTACCATTTATATTGATCTCATCGTCCCTTAAATATTATAAAGAAGGTTAGATAAAATGTACGTTGGTGCTCGGCAAGTATGACCCGGGTGCTAGTCATGATCCTCCAGTTTGGGTCATGACATTTATCTTCCTTTCTCTTGACTCGATCCTTTTGGTGAGGTCTTCGAGCATTTTCATAATAGCGGGGTATGTTCCTGACTCATTGTTGCTCGATCTTTCTGGTGCTTGCTCAACTCGAGAAGTTGTTTCTGGTCCTGTTGTGCTCCGAGTCTTTTGCTGACTCTATAGCTGAGCAATAGCCACTTGTTGTGCTTGTAACATTTTAAAAATGACCTGTAGGCTAACTTCTCTTTCTTCTTGAGCTTGTGCTTTTTGTGCATTAGGTTGGTCACCTCCGCACACACTTTCTTCAGTATCAGTGTCCAAACTGACGTGCAAAGCATTGCGTGAGCCTACATCGACAAGGATTGGTGTTGGTGCTACCCCAGGGTTTTGCGAGGGCATACCAGCGACTGAGGTTGTTGCACTATTCTCTCCATGGAGCTCAAGACCGTTGTTTCCATGTGCATTTGCTGAGTGAGACATATTTTGACCTGAAATCAAAGAACCTTGGACAAGAATAAGTGTGAAAGATAACTTGTGTTATCAGAAAACTAGCACCAAAACAATCACTATTATTTTTAAAACCACGGTGGGCGCCATACTGTTTACCTTGAAAACGATTTTAACAATTATATTTGATGTGGGGTTCTAAAAATATGTGATTTATCTTAATACTAGTTAATAATCAAGAAATGATAAGTGCAAGTAAGAAGAATGTGATAGCCAAACCAATGTTGTTGAAGGACTGTGGCCTTGAGTCAATAGTCTAAGGGGTCTCGAGGTCAGTTGATGGCAGTGTATTATGAACAATAAATGAAGAACAATAGCCGAGAAATATTGTTGATCACGTTAAATGAGTAAAGCTGAGTAGAATGTTCTATTGCAATGAATGTTGTGTATTACAAAAATGATTGAGGTCCCCTTTATAAAGGAGAGGAAAATCCCAACATAGTACATATCTAATTATGACAAAGAATGCTATTGATACAGCTGTATAACGGCCTAGTACGGACTTGTACTATCTCTTGCAGACTTTATCAGTCTTAACCCCGTGTCCTTGGAAATTTCCCGCTTTTTCCTGACGGTCATCGATTTTTCACAACTTCGAGGTAGGCTGTGATGGGCCTTCGATGTTCTCTCTCGAGGTGTGCCTTATTGAGGTGGAACTTCAGACTCCACTTCAAGACTCTCGAGCTCGGGCTCGGAATGCCCTAGAAGTCTCGATATCGGGATCCCCGATGTCAAGCATATACATTTTATACACGCAACATTAACATATCCTACTCCATTATGCAATAAAGAAATAGACTAAACTATATAAGCAAAAATAGATACATTTTCGTTGATAACAATAGAAATATTAAGCACAAAGAGTCCTTGGTTACAATAGCCCTTTCCCACAAACACATTATTTTTTATCATTATGATCTTATCAGATTCAAATGACACTTTCACTCCGGCTCTTCCTAAAAAGGATGCATAGATCAAGTTTGCCCTCATAGTAAAAACATGTAGTACATCAAAAAGGGCTAAAGTTTTTCCCGAAGTGAGTTTCAGGAGTTCCAAACTCTTAAGTCTCCAAGGTAGACCTCTTCTCTATCATCCTCTACAGGAGTGTATGAGGAAAATGCTTCTCAATATGCACAAATTTGGCGAGTAGCCCATAGTCTACCACCCATTCGTTTGCGTGTGCTACAATGTTACTTGAGAAATGACACCTGCAATAATATCACCTCCTTCAGCTAAGTTATCCTTAGGAGTATTAGTTTTTTGTTTGTCATTTCCTACTCTGTGCTTGCACTGTGAGGCATGATGGCCTAGTTTTTTTCCCAAACAAAACAAGAGCCCTTTTTTCTTTTAAGGTTAGGATTTTTAGGCTAGCAACCTTGACACTTATTCTCATACATTTTATTGTTGTTGTTGTTGCTTTGCACTAAGTTTTCTTTAAGAGCTGTTATCCTAGCTTTAGTGGATTCTTTTCTGTTGGAATCTTCAATTAGGTTGTGGATCACAATTTTCTCAACGGTGAAATTTTTCTATTTGTGCTTTAAGTTGTTTTTGAGTCACTCCATGAGTCAGACAACTTCTCAATCAGTACTCCAACAGAAAATATTTTTGGTAATGACATCCCCTCGGCCTTCAAGTTCTAGCAGTTTTTGATATTTGCTGATTTGTATGTTCATATCTTTATCATCTCTCATTTTCCATTTATAAAACATTCCTTCTACAAATTTTTGTTTTGTAGCATCTGCAACAATGAATTTTTTAATTAAGACTTCCCAGATAGCTTTTGCTTCCTTGTAACTGCAATATATGTGAAACAACTCATTTGAAATAGTTTTTAATATAGTATGACGTCATACCTTGTTGGTATGTTTCTATGATTCCACTATTTTATTACCAGCGTCTAGACTAGGTTATGGATACAGCAATGCATGTGTAACACCGTATGCATCAAGCAGTGAGAAAATACATTCTTGCCAATGCTTGAAATTTTCATTGGATAAAATGTTGATATTCACACATATGGAAATGACCTAATATGATAGTGCAGCTGGAACTGGGGCAGCGGAGGTAGCGCCAATATTGGTAGTATCAGTAGTATTTTCAGCATCAGCGTTGTTTGCCATAGTTTCTTATACTGTAGGAAGTGAGAGCAAGAGTTTCAATAAAATGGTTTGATTCGACATTTCCTAGGAATCAACTATAAAAACATCAATAAAAATAAAAAACAAAACTTTTTTCTACGATCAAATAAAAATTAAAGAATCGAATTCAAGAAGCAAAAGAACCCGCAAGTTAAGGATAAAAAGAGCGTGGATCAAATATAAAAAATAAAGAAAATCTTGGCCCTGTTCTCTCAAAATATCTAAACGCTCTTAAAAAAGATTACGCGGAATCAGACACAAAGAAGGGTAAAAAGAAAAAATAATACAAAAGCAACACGGAAGCAAAACTAGATTAACGCCGCAATTTTAATATAAATACACGGATTGGCTTGAGTCGTGTTGGGTACTGTCCTAGGAAACTAATTCAGAAGTGTGGAACGTCTCTCCAAAATTAAACAACCCAACCTTTATTTAGGAGGATACAAGAATCAACAAAATTTTAAATTACAAACTCAATTATTTAAAATAGGGGAACAAAGAAAGTAGACTATAAAAGTTTATGGAGGAAAGGAAAAGAAACTGAAGAAGAACGAAAAAGGCAAAGAAAAATGTTGATAATTGATGGCCATTTTGAAGGCCTATTTATAGCATTTTAAGTGAATCTTAGAGTATGACAAGTGTATACCATTTGTCTTCAATTTCTCATGCAAGAATACTACATAGAAGGACATTTGTCTATTTTCTGAAATATCACAACAATGTTTTATCTTTTCTAATAAAAGAAAAAGCATGTCATTCAAAACCTTTATGATTTTTATTTATCAGCGGCATAAATTGTTGTATTTTGAATTAAGGCGATTCTAATTTTTCATCAATCAACTGATTAGCAATACGCATAACCTGTGTACATTAGCAATGTGCAGAAATTGCAAAGAAAGACATATAAAATTTACTAGGATTATCTTATGGTGTTGTATGAAAATCTAAAATCATGAATAGTCTTTTCAATAGTTCATTTCTCATTCTTTTATTTTCCTGAATCTTCTCGTACATTGGTTTACGCAAACAATTCAGAAATGGAGTTGCTCATATTGGATAAATGCTTCATATAAACTTCAATACAGGACTTTGAAGAATTCTATATAGATGCTTAAGTGTTCATCAACTAGATTATGTAGCGAAGAACTTGTATTTGTAAGTTTTTGTTTGTTTCAAATACGTTTTTTGATTTTCGTGCTAGCGTCGTACATATACTCTAAAAAATAACTTCTTAGTATTGGCATGAAAGAATGGACTTTCAGCATTATTAGTTAGGAATCACTACTACTATTAGTCTTGTATGATCAATTAATACATTATGTATTTTTATTTTCTAATATCCATTATAATTTACCGAATAAATAATTCAAGATTTGTTTCTTTTAGTCTGCTGTAACTTTTTAGGTGACAACACATATTGTGTACCCTTCTTATTTTAAGTTGACGTCGCCATCTTTATTTGAACTCATTATCCATATTTCTAGAATCGAACTTTTTATCACTTAATCCCATATAGCTTCTATATCTAAACAGGGATGAATTCCATATTTAAAGTTACTAGATTTGGATTGGCTTTGAACTACTATATGTGTACACTATTTTTAATTTATTTATGTATGTATACACATGTGAATGATTCAGTCCAAAGCAATTAGTTCAATTGAAACCCATTGTTGGTGGCTGGATTCGTAAATTGAGCTCACTCTATAAGTTCCAAACTTTTAAGTAAATTCTTTTCAACATCTGATCACTCTATAATGTGAATAAAGTTCTTTTCCTACTAATATTTTTATGCAAATGTATAGAGCATATTAAACTATGAACATTTTCCACGGTCATCTTAACAAAGTGGATGCTCTCAAACTGCGGAATACACAATTTTCTAAGTTTAACCTTGTGTAAGTTGTCCAGAAACAAAAAGATAAGGAAGCACTAGATTTTTGTCTACATGTCTCATAAATATTAAATTATAGACCCATTAATATTTTCTATTTAGATTTGATAGGTAACTTAGCTTAAAAAGCTATGTTGTGGAGCAGCTGCGTAATCTTGAAGCCTGTGTTGCCGAGGACTAGAAGTGTCTAGTATACTATGCTTTCATACATGCAGTCCTGATGCTCAAAAGGCTCTCCATATCTAATGTTCAAAAGGCTCTCCATGTTAGAAATGCTGACCACCTCAAGAACCGGAGCATCTGCAAGTATTCAAAACTTTTGTCTTTTTTTTTTACCTTTAAATTGTTTTCATACTTCACATATGACTTGGAAGTGTAAAGTAGAAAAACTAATAACGATGTTTCATATTTCATTCAGTGTGTCGATTTTCTGTTATTGGACATGCGGAGCAACTATCCACACTTATTTAGCACACCAGGTATGATTCTAGACCTGTTCGAGGACGAACGTTTGTTTAAGAGGTGGAGAATGTAACGACCCGACCGATCGTTTTGTGTTCTAGATCCTGTGCCCCTAAATGAGACTTTCCGTAGTTTCTTTTACTGATTTATGACTTGTGGGACGGGTGGTTCGGGATTTGGAGGAGTTTGGAGCGGTATAGGAACATGTGGTTCCTTAAGGTTGGCCTTAAAGGCCAAGTTTGACTTCGGTCAACATTTTTAGTAAACGACCTCGGAATCGAGATTCGAAGATTCCGGTAGGTTCATATGATGATTTTGGACTTGGGCGTATGTTCGGAACGAGTTTTGGATAACGCGGGAGCGTTTCAGCGCCAAATAGTGAAATAAAAGTTTCCTTAATTTCAAATTGAGATTTGGAACGTGTTTTGTGTTATCGAGGTCCAAACGGAGTTCTGAGATCGGGAATAGTTCGGTTATGTCATTTATGACTTGCTCGCAAAATTTGGTGTCATTCCGAGTAGTATAGGTAGGTTCGGCGCATTGTTAGCAAATTCTAGAACTTTAAGTTTTTAATTTTGATCCAATAGGTTTTGGGGTGTGATTTTTAGATTTAGCGTTGTTTTGGACGTTCGGAAGGCTCAAGCTAGTCCGTATAACGATTTAGGATTTCTTAGTATATTTGGATGGGGTCTCGGGTGGGCCCGAATGCCATTCGGGCATCGAGCGAGGCAAAAACCAGCATAACATGACTGTTGGTGCACCAGATCTGGTGCGACCGCACCTGCGGAGGGCTAGCTGCAGGTGCGACCCCCAAGTGGAGTTGCCTATCTCCGCAAGTGCGAATTTTTTTCCGCAGAAACGGAGCCGCAGGTGCGGTCTCCGCTCCGCAGGTGCGATGCCAAGCCCCCCTTCCCCTCCTCCGCAGGTGCGAAAAACCTGTAGGCAATGAGGTTGTTTTAAAATGTGGGAATTCACCATTTTTTATCATTTCACTTCATCCTTGGGCGATTTTGGAGCATGCAAAAGAGGCAAACGACCTAGCTACTGTAAGGTAAGTAATTCCTATCCTAAATTTAGCTAAGTACTTAAATTCCTAGGTATATTCACACTTTAAATGGGTAGAAATCATGGTTTATAGAAAATCTAGATTTTTAAGAAAATGAGAGAATTACCAAAGAATTAGTTATGAAATCATACAAAAACTATATAATGTTGATGCTTAGACTATTGGTGAGTGTTTCCTTCAAAAATTTCCGGAATCCGAGCATGTGGGCTCGGGGGTGTATTTTGGGATTTTTCAAATTAGGTGCAAATAATCATTTAAATAGACGAATTTCATACTTTTCAGTATAGATTGACTTATTTATGCAATATTTGATTAGTTTCGAGTCCTTAGAAGACGAATTTGGAGTTCCGGGCACGTTCTTGACCCGGGGAGTAGACTTGACACGAGGTAAGTCTCCTTTCTAACTGTGATGACCCAAAAGGTCATCTTACATAATTTAAGTTGTATCTGTGTTACGAGGCTCCGAGAGCCTCCGTTAGTCTCACCTCGTTATGCGTGCGCAGCCCGGGCGTGTAGCCGGGAAGCTATTATGTGAAAAATTGATGAAAATGAGTCTTGATAATTAATGAACGAATATAGTTGACTTTGGTCAACATTT
>MDKH01085612.1:0-10478 GCA_005239495.1 Nicotiana undulata
TTTGTGAGCATTAATCATCAAGAACCAGGTTCATTAGGTTATAAATATCACTTCAAATTTTTTCCAAAAAATTGAAACAATAACTGGAGCACATCTTCCCCTTTTGGCATCATCAAAAAGTTATAAAATGATACTTACCAGTAATTAATTCTTACTCATGGCCAATTTAGGCAACTGCAGGTGCATACATGATTAATCAACACAAGAAACCAAAAATGTAAGCTAAATCATAAATAGAGACATTTTGTCAAAACACCAAGCTTTCATTTAATTAACATGGTTGATCAACACCAAAACAGAGTAAAACAAAGACAATGAAAACATGAGTACGACAGAAGTAAAAAAGCTGAAACAAACAACTAAACACAGTCCCGAACTGGGCACTTGATAGGATATGAGGGGGTAGTTCTGGAAATTCCTAAGTTTGGGGTGGTGCAGACGAGGCAGGACTCTTGGTTTGGAGAAGAGACAACATTTGGTAAGACACCCTCATTTTTCTCCTTCTCCTTGGCTAAATCAGCTTTGAGAGCATCGCGCTCACCTTCTACCTCAACTAAGCGAGTCTTCAACAAATTTATGAATGTAACTTGTGAAGTCCTTTGCCAACTTTTGTTCCCCAACTTTCTTGACAACAACCGATAACCTGTCCTATTCAACAACACATAACATGGAAAAGAACAAGAAATAGTAGATAAGCATGGGGTAAGTGAGTAGATAAGGGGATAACATGTGAGATAAAATAGTCAATTAAGCATATAGAGGTAACCAAGAAAGGCAATTTAACAAAGTTGCTAATAAACCAGTATAAATGCTAGAATTTGCAAATAACGGCACGACATCACCCTTCGTGCTTTTACTCTTTTCCTCACAATGCGATTGTACAATATAAAATGATATGAATCATGGAACGGCATCACCCTTAGTGCTTTTACTCTCTTCCTCACTATGCAATATATGATGTAATAAATATCAATCATGGCACGACATCACCCTTCGTGATTTTACTCTCTTCCTCACTATGAAATATAGGATGTAATCAATGTCAATCATGGAACGGCAAAGGGTGCAACATAGTGGAAAGACAAGTCATAATCACCCGTCAAGGGGAATACTATCTGTCAATATCATAACAATTGCCCGGCAAGGGTCTCAGCTATAACCTCTCTTTTCAGGTATATCCTTTACAATTGGGCTCTCAATCGAACCATTCACATCATAATTTTATCAACAAGGATTTTCAACAATAATCAACTTCCAAGTAGAGACAATTTCACAATATAATGAATATGTAAGTAATAACAAGAATTTCATCAAAAATAGACTCACGGGCATGCTAGACACACAATGCATAGGTACTCGTCACCTCACCTATGCATTGAACATGATAATCACATAGCACATAGCACACAATACCTATTCCTTCACCGAAGCTAGGCAAGACACTTACCTCGGGTCCAAGAATATCAATTCAAGCCTCTAATACCGCCTTTCCTTTTGAATTCAACTCTGAAACGACAATATCTAGACATAATTAACTTATTAACATCAATAATGACTCATTATTACAATCCCATAGCCCAAATATACAATTCCTAGCATTCTTCCAAAAATACCAAAATTCGACCCCGGGCCCGCTTGGTCCAAACACGTGGCTCGGACCAAAAACCGATTACCCATACCCCCACGAGTTCAAATATATAATTTATTTTGAAATCCGACCCCAAATTGAGCTTTTATTACCCAAAATCCCATAAACCCTAACTCTACCCCAAACCCCTAATTTCTACTTTGATTTTAGGATTTTAGGCCTAGATTCTAGTGGTTGTTTAAGAAAATTGAAGAAAATGGAGTAGGAATCACTTACTATGGAGCTTTGGTGATGGAAATCTTCAAAATCGCCTAAGGGGAAGTGGGGAAGAAGAGGTTTGAGAAGAAGTGGGTTAAATCCCGAAATGTTTCAGTTTTTGAGATTTTAAAATCACTGGGCAAAATTGCCCTTCGCGTTCGCGGGCCACTGGCCGCGTTCACGAAGGGTTAACAGATGGAACCTACGCGTTCGCGGAGCCAGGGCCGCGTTCGCGAAGGTCTGACTTCCTAGGCCTCCGCGTTCGCGAGCCTACGCCCGCGTTCGCGAAGAACAAAACTACCCTGCCCCCGACCTCACCCTAAACCTACGGGTTCGCACCCCTGGGGACGCGTTTGCGTAGAAGCACTGTCCAGTGCTTCGCGTTCGCGTCTCCCTCTACGTGTTCACGTAGAGTAAAACCAAGGCCAACATAATTTACCCTTCGCGTTCGCGAGCCCTTGGCCGCGTTCGCGAAGGGTATTACACCAGACACCAGCAAATCATCAAAAACACCAAATGTTTCCACTTTGTACACCCCATTAACTACCCGAAACTCACGCGAGCCCTCGGGTCTCAAAACCAAAAACACACACGACTCCCAAATCATCCTACAGACTTATATAAGCATTTAAATCACAAGAATATCATCAAAATCAATGAATTAAACCTCCAAAACTCATAGAATTTTCTTAAAACTTCATAAGGTTCAATTATTCCGATTTTGATCCGAAACATGTCATTTCAAGTCCGTTTACACCAAATTTCACAAATAGCTCACATAATATGTATTAAACCTGTTCGGGGCTCCGGGACCATAATATGGTCCCGGTAACACGGTTTTCACATAAATATTCGGGCTTGGGACCTCGGAGCTCGATTCCGGGCATATGCCCGAGTCCCATATTTTCCTACGGACCCTCCGGGACCGTCAAATCACAGGTCCGGGTCTGTTTATCAAAAATGGTAACCAAAGTCAACTTTAATCAATTAATTATTAGAAATTTCATTTTTCATCAAGTTTTCACATAAAAGCTTCCCGACTATCTGCCCGGGCTGCGCATGCATATCGAGGTGAGATTAACGGAGGCTTTCGAGGCCTAGGAACACAGATTTAGCTAAATTATCATAGGATGACCTTTTGGGTCATCACAATCTCCACCTCTAAAACAAACGTTTGTCCTCGAACCGACATAGAAAAGTACCTGAGTCTGAGAAAAGATGGGGATAACGGCTCCGCATATCAGACTCGGACTCCCAAGTAGCTGCCTCAACAGGTTGACCTCTCCACTGAACATGAATTGAAGGATAACTCTTCGATCTCAACTGACAAACCTGCCTAGATAATATGGCTACTGGCTCTTCCTTATAAGTCAGATCCTTGTCCAACTGGACACCGCTGAAGTCAAGGACATGAGATGGATCTGCAATGTACCTCCGGAGTATAGATACATGAAACACTGGATGCACGACTGATAAATGCGGTGGCAAGGCAAGTCTGTAGGCCACCTCTCCTACCTTGTCCAAAATCTCAAATGGACCAATGTACCTAGGGCTCAACTTTCTCTTCTTGCCGAACCTCATGACGCCCTTCATAGGCGACACTCGAAGAAATACCCGGTCTCCTATCATGAATGCCAAATCTCGAACTCTACGATCCGCATAACTCTTTTGCCTGGACTGAGCTGTGCGAAGTCTATCCTGAATAATCTTAACCTTGTCCAAGGCATCCTGGACTAACTCAGAACCCAACAATCTAGCCTCTCCCGGATCAAACCATCCAACTAGAGACCGACACCGTCTACCAAACAACGCCTCATACGGAGTCATCTGAATACTCGACTGATAACTGTTGTTGTAGGCAAACTCAGCTAAAGGCAAGAACTTGTCCCATGAACCACCAAAATCAATGACACAGGCCCGCAACATATCTTCCAAAATGTGAATAGTACACTCGGACTGTCCGTCCGTCTGAGGATGAAATGCTGTGCTCAAATCAATCTGTGTGCCCAACTCTCGCTGAAATACTCTCTAGAAATGGGAGGTAAACTGAGTACCTCGGTCTGATATAATGGATATGGGTACACCATGCAATCTAATAATCTCTCTCATGTAAATCTTTGCCAACTTCTCCGCTCAATACGACACTGATACTGGAATGAAATGCGTTGACTTGGTCAGCCTATCCACAACAACCCAAACCGCATAACACATCCTATGAGTCCGTGGGAGCCCAACTACAAAGTCCATGGTGATACGCTCCCACTTCCACTCAGGAAGCTGAATCTGCTGCATCAAACCACCGGGGTCTCTGGTGCTCGTACTTAACCTGCTGACAGTTCAAGCACTGAGCTACATAAGCTACAATATCCTTCTTCATTCTACGCCACCAAAAATGCTGCCGTAAGTTCTGGAACATCTTTGCGACGTCCGGATGAATGGAATACCGGGAACTATGGGCCTCCTGAAGTATAAACTCACGAATTCCATCAATTGCAAGCACACAAATACGGCCCTGTATCCTCAGAACTCCCTCATCATCCACTGTGACCTGCTTGGCACCTTCATGCCGAACCGTATCTCTAAGAACACATAAGTGACGATCATCATACTGCCTGGCCCGAATATGGTCATACAATGAAGAACGGGCCACAGTATGGGCCAAAACACTGCCAGCCTCAGAAACCTCCAATCTCACAAATCGGTTGGCTAATGCCTGAACATCCAACGCAAGAGGTCGCTCCCCGACTGATAAATAGGTAAGACTACCCATTCTAACTGACTTCCGGCTTAAAGCATCGGCCATCACATTGGCCTTCCCCGAATGATAGAGAATAATAATATCATAATCCTTCAACAACTCTAACCATCTCCTCTGCCTTATGTTTAACTCCTTCTGTCTGAACAGATACTGCAAGTTCTTATGGTCCGTGAACACCTCACATGGCACTTCGTACAGATAGTGCCTCCAAATCTTCAAAGCGTGAACAATAGCTGCAAGCTCCAAATCATGAACAAGATAGTTCTTCTCATGAATCTTCAACTGACGAGAAGCATAGACTATAACCTTGCCGTCCTGTATCAACACTGCACCAAGCCCAACCCGTGAAGCATCACAATACACAGTATACAGTCCTGAACTTGAGGGCAATACTAACACTGGTGCCGTGGTCAAGGCTATCTTAAGCTTCTGAAAGCTCGCCTCACACTCATCAAAACACCTGAACTGAGCACACTTCTCGGTCAACCTGGTTAGTGGGGCTGCGATAGATGAAAAGCCCACCACAAATCGGCGGTAATAACCTGCTAAGCCCAAGAAAATCCGAATCTCTGTAGCTGAAGTGAGCCTAGACCAATCTCTAACTGCTGAAATCTTCTTGGGATCCACCTGAATACCCTCTGACGAAACCACGTGGCCTAGAAATGCAACTGAACTCAACAAAAACTCACACTTGGAGAATTTGGCATACAACTGACTATCCCTCAGAGTCTGGAGGACGACTCTAAGGTGCTGCTCATGCTCCTCTCGGCTGCGAGAGTATATCAATATATCATCAATCAAAACAATAATGAACGAGTCCAAATAAGGCATGAACACTCAGTTCATCAACTCCATGAATGCAGCGGGGCCATTAGTCAACCCAAAAGACATCACCAAAAACTCATAGTGCCCATAACGAGTGCAAAAAGTTGTCTTAGGGACATCAGAAGCCCTAATCCTTAGCTGATGATAGCCAGACCTCAAGTCTATCTTAGAGAACACCGTAGCACCTTGAAGCTGGTCAAAGAGATCATCAATCCTCGGCAAAGTATACTTGTTCTTAATAGTAACCTTATTCAACTGCCGGTAGTCAATACACATCCTCATCGAGCCATCTTTCTTCTAGACAAACAACACTGGGGCACCCCAAAGAGAAACACTAGGCCTAATGAAGCCTTTATCCAACAAATCATGCAACTGCTCCTTCAAGTTCTTCAACTCTGGCGGGGCCATATGATACGGCGGAGCGAAAATAGGCTGAGAGCCCTCAGCTACCTCAATACAAAAGTCAATATCCCTAACGGGTGGCATACCCGGCAGGTCAGCAGGGAACACCTCTGGAAACACATGAACTACGGGCAAAGACTCCAAGGAAGGAACCTCGGCACTAGAATCACGCACATAGTCCAGATAGGCCAAACAACCCTTCTCGACCATGCGCCGAGCCTTCATATAAGAAATAACTCTACCAGAAGAATTACTAGGAGTCCCTCTCCACTCGAAACGAGGTACTCCAGGCAAGGCTAAGGTCACTGTCTTGGCATGACAGTCCAGAATAGCATGGTAGGGGGATAGCCAGTCCTTACCCAATATAGCATCAAAATCTACCATATCAAGGAGCAATAGATCTACCCGAGTCTCCAAACCACATATAACAACTAAGCAAGAACGGTAGACTCGATCTACCACTATAGAATCACCCACCGGTGTAGCCACATGCACAACAGTACTCAAAGAATTACGGGACATGCTCAAATAAGGGGAAAAATATGAAGACACATAGGAGAATGTAGAACCCTGCTGGAGACGCTCAAACTGTCTCCGAAGATCCTCTCTCTGTGTAATGGGAAGGAACTTCCCCAAGAATACCTCTGAGAACTGAGTCCAAGTCAAAGGTGCAGACCCAGCTGGTCTGGTCAAGCAATAATCCCTCCACCAAGTCTTGGCTGCGCCAGATAACCGAAAGGTAGCAAAGTCAACTCCATTGGACTGTACTATGCCCATGTTCCGAAGAATCTCATGGCAGCTGTCCAAATAATCCTGGGGATCCTCTGATGGTGCACCAGTAAAAGTAGCAGTGAATAACCTGGTGAACTTATCCAACCTCCATAGGTCATTTGCTGACATAGCTGCTCCCTCAATTGCCGGTGCCACAATACCCGGCTGAGCTATTCCGGCTGTATGAGGTTCTAGAGTCTGAAATTGAGTTGCAACCTGCTATGAGGTATGAATAACAGGAGTTTGGGTCCCTCCCCCAGCCTGAGATCCAGCTAGTGCAGTAGGAAGAAGACCGGCCTGAGCCACACTCTCCATGAGTCCTACTAAGAGGAATAGAGCGTCCTGAAGCACCGGGGTAGCAATGAACCCTTGTGGGACCTGAGCTGGTCCAACTGGGACTGTTTGAGCAGGAACCTCACTGGCATAGTTTACATGTAGGTCCTCAACTGGAGCTTCTACTCTAGCTCTGCCTCAGCCTCTAGAACGGCCTCGGCCTCGGCCCCTCATAGGAGCTGCAATAGGAGGATCGGGCTACTGATCGGTCGATGAGGAAGCACGCGTTCTCGCCATCTGCGAGAGAGTAATTAGAGCCTCAATTAGTATTTAGAATTCAATTGGCACGATAGAGAATGAAAGATGTGAAGTTATTCCTAACCTTGTAGCCTCTGGGGGATAAGTACAGACGTCTTCGTATCGATCCCTCAGACTCTACCAAGTTTGTTCGTGAGTTGTGAGACCTAGGCAACCTAGTGCTCTGATACCAACTTGTCACGACCCGAAATCCCACCTTCGGGCCATGACTGCGTCTAATGTTGAACTCGCTAGACAAGCCAACGTGTACAGTTAAACTAACTTGATAACACAGAACTAACATAATTAGCTAGAATAAGTTTATAATTTTTAACAACGAAAATAGATAAATTTCAAAGCTAAGTGAAGAGAACGAAATCCAATACATAGAAAAAGCCCCAAAACCGGGAGTCACAAACTCACGATCTTTCTGTAGGAGTGCTAAATACAAAGTCTGAAAGAGAAGTACATAATCCGTCTCAGAAATACTAGAAGAAATACAAGACAGAGTAAGGAGCTAGTAATAGAAGAGACGCCAAGGCCCACGAACGTCAACGGTCTACCTTGAAATCTCTGAGGTGGACGGACTGAAGGATACTCCTTCAACGATGTCCACTGGGTCCGGCCGCGGGATCTGCACAACATTAAGAAGTGCAGTGTAGCATCAGTACAACCGACCCCATGTACTGATTTAGTGCCGAGCCTAACCTTGGCCGAAGTAGTGATGAGGCTAGACTTGATAACAACCGATAACCTGTCCTATTCCACAACACATAACATGGAAAAGAACAAGAAATAGTAGATAAGCATGGGGTACGGGAGTAGATAAGGGGATAACAGGTGAGATAAAACAGTCAATTAAGCATATAGAGGTAACCAAGAAAGGCAATTTAACAAAGTTGCTAATGAAACCAGTATAAATGCCAGAATTTGCAAATAACAGCACGTCATCACCCTTCGTGCTTTTACTCTTTTCATCACAATGCGATTGTACAATATAAAATGATATGAATCATGGCACGACATCACCCTTCGTGCTTTTACTCTCTTCCTCACTATGCAATATATGATGTAATAAATATCAATCATGGCACGACATCACCCTTCGTGCTTTTACTCTCTTATTCACTATGCAATATATGATGTAATCACTGTAAATCATGGGACAACATCGCCCTTCGTGCTTTACACTCTTCCTCACCATAAGAATGACAATTATCAAAATGGCAAGGGATGCAGCATAGTGGAAATACAAGTCATAATCACCCGTCAAGGGGAATACTATCAGTCAATATCATAACAATTGCCTGGCAAGGGTCACAAATATAACCACTCTTTTCAGGTATATCCTTTACAATTGGGATCTCAATCGAACCATTCACATCACAAGTTTATCAACAAGGATTTTGAACAACAATCAACTTCCAAGTAGAGACAATTTCATAATATAATGAATATGGAAGTAATAACAAGAATTTCATCAAAAATAGACTCACGGGCATGATAAACACACAATGCATAGGTACTCGTCACCTCACCTATGCATTGAACATAATAATCACATAGCACATAGCACACAATACCCATTCCCTCACCGAAGCTAGGCAAGACACTTACCTCGGGTCCAAGAATATCAATTCAAGCCTCTAATACCGCCTTTCCTTTTGAATTCAACTCCGAAATGACAATATCTATACATAACTAACTTATTAAAGTTAATAATGACTCATTATTACAATCCCATAGCCCAAATATACAATTCCTAGCATTCTTCCAAAAATACCAAAATTCGACCCTGGGCCCGCTTGGTCCAAACACGTGGCTCGGACAAAAAACCGATTACCCATACCCCCACGAGTTCAAATATATAATTTATTTTGAAATCCGACCCCAAATTTAGGTTGAATTACCCAAAATCCCATAAACCCTAACTCTACCCCAAGCCCCTAATTTCTACTTTGATTTTAGGATTTTAGGCCTAGATTCTAGTGGCTGTTGAAGAAAAATGGAAGAAAATGGAGTTGGAATCACTTACCTATGGAGCTATGGTGATGGAAAAGTTCCAAATTGCCTAAGGGGAAGTGGGGAAGAAGAGGTTTGAGAAGAAGTGGGTTAAATCCCGTAATGTTTCTGTTTTTGACCTTTTAAGATCACTAGGCAAATTTGCCCTTCGCGTTCGCGGGCCATTAGCCGCGTTCGCGAAGGGTTAACGGCTGGGACCTACGCGTTCGCGGAGCCAGGGCCACGTTCGCGAAGGTCTGACTTCCTAGGCCTCCGCATTCGCGAGCCAACGCCCGCGTTCGCGAAGAACAAAACTACCCTGCCCCCGACCTCACCCTAAACCTACGCGTTCGCACCCCTGGGGATGCGTTCCCGTAGAAGCACTGTCCAGTGCTCCGGGTTCGCGTAGAGTAAAACCTAGGCCAACATAATTTACCCTTCGCGTTCGCGAGCGCTTGGCCGCGTTCGCGAATGGTATTACACCAGACACCAGCAAATCATCAAAAACACCAGATGTTTCCACTTTGCACACCCCGTTAACTACCCGAAACTCACCCGAGCCCACGCGTCTCAAAACCAAAAACACACACGACTCCCAAATCATCCTACGGACTTATTTAAGCATTTAAATCACCAAAATATCATCAAAATCAATTAATTAAACCTCCAAAACTCATAGAAGTTTCTTAAAACTTCATAAGGTTCAATTATTCCGCTTTTGATCCGAAACACGTTATTTCAAATCCGTTTTACACCAAATTTTATAGATAGCTCACATAATATATATTAAACCTGTTCCGGGCTCCGGAACCATAATACGGGCCAGGTAACACAGTTTTCACATAAATATTCTTTTTCAAAAACCTTTATATTTTTCATAAAACAATGTTTTAAAAAATTTATTTCTCGGGCTTGGGACCTCGGAATTCGATTCCGAGCATACGCCCAAGTCCCATATTTTCCTACGGACCCTCCGGGACAGTCAAATTACGGGTCCGTGTAAGTTTACCAAAAATGTTGACCAAAGTCAATTTTAATCAATTAATTATTAGAAATTTCATTTTTCATCAAGTTTTCACATAAAAGCTTCCCGGCTACCCGCTCGGGCTGCGCACCCATATCGAGGTGAGATTAACGGAGGCTTTCGGGGCCTCAAAACATAGATTTAGCTAAAGTATCATAGGATGACGTTTTGGGTCATCACAAATTTCATGTCACTATCTCTTAGAGGCACTTAGATGCTACAAGTTGTATCTCCTATATCTCTCTTTACATTACTGTTCTTATTTATGCTTTTCTGCCTTA
>ML267762.1:4939-17251 GCA_005239495.1 Nicotiana undulata
GGGGGCTGTTGAAAATAAGTGTAATTCCTCCCTGATCACGAATCAAACCTATGACTCAGGGCCAGTAATGAAAATATAAGTTCTCCCCGATCACGAATCATACCTGTGACTCGGGGGCCATGAATGCATGAATGCATATATATGTGTATATGTAGACACCATGGTACCGACTCATCAACGCTCAACGGGATCGGATATTCGCATCTCTCTTGATAGTCAAAGTTAGGATTTTATATAATATTATCCTCTTTTCTCATAATATCACCATGGTGGAATAATTCAAGTATAGGAAGGATTTACAATCACCTTCATTTTTGCTCAATAGCTCAGGATCAAGATTTATCTCATTTACTCCGTTTTCTTTATCAATTATATCAGGAAAAACACAATTAATCAATTGATAAAATTCATAAATCTTATCTGAATAATAGGTACATTTAACTCAAAGCTATCATAGCTCCATTTCATCATATATCGGCAAATAACTTGTACAAGGCATCAGATAATATCAAACAAACAGCTAGAACATGCTCGTGGGTCCTACGGCTACCCAACATACAATATAGATGCCACATACGGACTCTCATCACGTGGTATGTACGCTGCCCCCTAAACAATCACAATTAGCAACAAGGAGCCTAGGGGACGTTTCCCCCTTACAAAGTTTGGAAAGGAGACTCAACTGGACAAGTACTCCTCCGGTCAACGGACCAATCAACAAGACGCACGAATCTTCCGAATTAGCTTCGATGGCTCGCAACTAGCCAAAAACACATAATTATATCAATTTAGGAGGAATCGAGGAGGATTTATCAAAGATTTCCCTTAAAACACATTCTTGACGTACTTGGAATATTCAACTCCGAGCCTCGACGTCCGGAAAATTATGATTCTTGAAGAAATGCGCTATACGTCGCCTAAGGATCAAGATTAACTAAATTAATCATCCTATAATAGCTCAAAAATCAGATTTTGAATTTTCTCAAAAAAACCCTCTATTTTTCCCAACCTTTCTTATGAATTTTCATGAATTATGGAAGTTGAATTCTTCAAGAATTGAAGTTATATACATGCGGGAAGCCAGAGAATCACTTACCTGAGTTAATCACTCGCTAACACTGTTCTGGAGCTCTTGGGGGTCTTGACAATGGAGGAAAAACGAGTTTGGGAAGAAAATTCACGAAATGGGGCTTTTATAGGACTGCCCAGCAATTTTCGCCCCTGCGGCCCTTGGTTCGCAAGTGCGTACTCGCACTTGCGGAAAAAGGGTCGCGCCTGCGATGGGCCTGGGCCCTGGGGGAGGTCGCGCCTGCGGACTTTGGATCGCAGGTGCGGACTCGCACTTGCGGGAAATTGGCCGCGCCTGCGATTTTCCTGGGCCCAAGGGGGGGGGGGGGTCGCACCTGCGGAGCCTGGTCCGCTCCTGCGACAAAGGCCGCTCCTGTGATGGATTGGCCGCTGGTGTGAGCCTCGCGCCTGCGGCTCATGGACCGCAGGGGCGGTCACACCAGAAAATTCCAACCAGCTTTGAAATTGCTGGTTTTTTACCCCGCTTGGGGTCCGGGAGACCCCTGGGCCCACCCGATCCCTCGACAAATTACACCAACCAATCCCAAATCATATGACGGACTCGCTCGAGCTCCCAGAACACTAAAAACATCGTCCAAACTATGAATCACTCTCCAAAACCCCTTAGTTCCAAACTTAAGATTTCAAGAAAATTCAAATGGCTCACCAATACGCCGAACGTGTCTGTACTTCTCGGAATGACCCCAAATTTTGCGGACAAGTCATAAATGACTATACAGAACTATTGCCAGTTCCGGAATTCCATTCGGACCATGATATCATGAGGTCCAATTCCAGGCTAAATTCTAAATCTTATGAAATCCTGAAATCCAGTTCAGGTGCCGAAATACTCCCGGGTCATCAGAAACCCGAAGCGAACATACACTCAAGTCCGAAATCATCATCCGGAGCTGATGGAGTTGTCAGCACTCAATGCCGAGGTCGTTTGCTCAAAATGCTGCTCGGAACCAAAATTAGCCAAATAGGCTAGCCTTCAGGAACCAAGTGTTCCTGAACTGGCCAAATCACTTCTGAATCTCGAACTACCTGCCCCCACAAATCATAAGGCACGAGTAGCCGCTATGGAAAGATTCATTTACGGGAACGGAGTCGCAACACACAAAACGACCGGCTGAGTCGTTACAGTAGATGAGTTCATTGAAGAAAGGCAGTAGGTTTTGAAATAGCTGCAGTGTCAAACATGCACTAGAAAATTATTGACAAAAACCTGAATACTGGTTCTCATCAACAAGAAAAATAGAAAGCGAACAACTCTATTGCATGTACTTGTATGTATTTGATATCTGTTAACAGTATTCTACCCAAGGTAAGTGAAGTACTTTTGTTCGAGGTTCACCCAATTTGAGATGCTCTTTGCTTCGTGGTTTTACATTTTACTGTGTGGTTGCAACTTACCAATCTTAAATCTTGTTTTCTTACTCAACTAATATGAACCTTTTTTAACAGATAATGGGCCTGAAGTTTGAAGAATCTTCCATAAAGATAGTTCTGAGCAAGTTGAAGCAACTAGAATTGTTGAAGAACAAGGAAAATCTATTTTGTTTTATTAGGAGTTGTAGTGGTCATCTGTACAAACTACTATTTTACTTTCTCTTTAATTTTTTGTTTTCTTTAAGGAATTGAATACAAGGATCGTGCAAAGTGGATGTAATACAATTGCTACTTTGATTAGTTCTCTATAATTAAAAAAGATGTTTTATGTCAATATTGAGTTCATTTCTTTGTATGATTTTGAATGCGTGTAATATATATATTTATTACTTAAACTTCACATTAGCGAAGGGAAATTTTAGTTTTTAAAAAAGTTTGTTGTTGAAAGTACATACAATTAACGAATGGAATTTCGGTCGCCAAACACTAACAATGACTGAAAATTAGTTGCTGTTATTGAAGCTTTTAACGACTGGGACGACATATAACGATGGGAAAATCCCCTTGCTAATCTTGGTGTAACGACTGGATTCCATGCCATTGTTAAAAGAGTTTTTACGACGGGATCAAAATCCGGTCGTTTACCTTTAACGACGGAGGCACTAACGACCGGCGACGACCGGGTTTTATCCCATCGTAGTTGACTGATAACGGCCAGATTTGGAGTTTTAACGACTGTATTTCCCATCGCTAAAGACCTATTTTCCTGTAGTGTCTCTCGCTTCTTATCATAGATGTATGAATCCAACTCCTTCAATGCTTCCTTATTATTGTTCATATAAAGGATGGAATCCTTATCTCCTCTCATACGTTGGAACTTTATCCATCTATTGTCGATTCACCTTAAAGTTGATCCATAATCTACTACTGATAACTTGACCTCTTATGTAACACTGACGATAGGGCCCACGTCTCATCGAGGACATCTGGAGTAATTAGACTAATCCACCTACGGGCGATACTATACTTTCATAACCGTATTTCATAGCATCCCAATGTGATTCACTTATGTGGGTATTGTAATCCTGTACAATTCTTGAAATACCTTAATGTTTTTTTTTTCTTCTTCAAATCCTTACTCAATCGAAGGCCCAAATGTGATCCTTTACTTGCCACAATTACACCTTCATTCTATTACTAGGGCAACATTCCATCTCTTCTAAATGCTACTAGTCTTAGACTCATTTGAGTTCATTCGGCTATACTGAGCTTTCTACAACTTAGAGAAATCATCATCTCTCTTGTTTTCATGGGCTTAATCCTGAGGACTTATCCATTCTCATCACTTTCTCACTCGCCCTTTCTTATCCTTACTCCTCCTAAAACCTTGTCGCTTTACCATACTTTAGCTTGCGACCTATACATATCTATTTATACAACTCGCAACCTTCCTTCAACTTGCCTGCACCCCCGATTTCCTTGTGTTATTTTAGAACATCATGCGAGACATCACATCGTCTCTAACTCTTCTTTACTCTCTTAAATAGATCTGTCGGTACCTAGAAACCATAGGCTGGAAGATATGCCACTGTCGGCGCCACTATCGATACTGAATCCTAGCGGTTCTAGCCTTCTATCCGAAGTAAGGACTAATCACAACCTTCTGTATTTGAGTATATCGTACATTGTCCACCTTTACTTTACTTATCTTAAATATTGCCTCACATTCTTCTATCTCTTTCATAACCTCCCTTCCACATAAGTATAATTCACATCCACAATTTGAAGCTCTATTATAATACTTGCACCTCTGGTGCATACACAATCCGATGGGAGCTTCATACTGACTTCTTATCAGGCTGGTACTATTCTAATTGGCTTTCTCGTAGGGTCGTTATAGAATATGGCTATTGTACTATCTCTCTTGTATCTCTGATATTAAGAGTGATTCTACAATGTTCTCAATCATGATGTCTATAACTTTCTGATTCCAAGAATAAGATTCCTGATTTACTTCATTGGTGTAACTCTTTAGTTTCCTCCTCATCCTGATCAGCCTTTATGTAAGCTTAAGCTATCTTCCGATCTGTGACTCATGGTATTTGTTATTACTTTAGCCTTTCATGGACGCTATGGAATATCCATGATATAATCTTCGAACAATTCAATCATTTGTCTATGAGCTGGGCTCAATTCTTTCTTTTTACTTATACTGGAATCTTCTACGGCTATATGACTGTCAACATATATACTGCATGGATAGTACTCCAAAATCTTAAACGGAGCTAACTTTGGATCATTGATCGAATAATTCCTTTTGTTCCTTCTCAACTTTCTTTAAATGTAAGCAGTTACTTTTCCTGGTCTTTCTGCCCCCTAGTTGCGCACATACTTAGCTTATCTTAGTTCCCATGCATGCCAGAGTTTTTCGTGCAACTCATATGATCTTGAATATTACTTTTTATTTTACTTCCCGTTCATTAGCCACGATAGGTGTCACTTCCTTATGAGTGCATACAATGTTGTTGTGAGGCTGTTGTTATAAGGCTATTTCCTCTTTGGGTCACCGAACATAGGTGCAAGCCTTCTTCCTTAGTTCCCCAGCTAGTCTTTCATTGTAGTACTTAGGGAGGACCTTCTGACTCTTGTAAAGCTGTGAGCTTATTACATGGTATACCCGATGTAACTTTTTTTGATGTCCTTCCTCGCCTATAATTATCATAGTTACTTACCTCCACGCCTTTGTGCTTGTAGGGTTGCTTTTGAGTTGATATTTTGATTGTCTTCCCAGTGACATTCTCTTTTACCTCGGTAACACTCATATGGTACCCTTAACTACCCCAACTCCTATCTGAATATTTCTCAAGTGTTACAAAGACATTACTGCGAGGCTGAATTCACTATATTGGGTTTTACTATGTTTATCTTGCACGATCTGATGACTCGTCTGTAACCTCCTATTTATCCATAACTAGGCTCTTCCTGAATCAATTACTAATTACTCGTTGGCCCATTCTCATGTCAATATTCCGCGTAATCTTTCTTGGGTTATTTCCTTTGTCTTAACTTACGTCCCGTACTGGCTCATTATCTATCGATAACATCTTGGGCATGAACCTTTACTTCCTCTCCTTGACGTCGTACTTGCTTAATGTTCTGGAATCATAGAATATACGTAGGAGCTGAATAAGTGTAATCTCATTCTTTTTTTTATTTTTGCCGCGTTGTTCCTTTACCATTCCATGATTACTAGAACCACTTAATTCTGACCCACTTTAGGGGAGTACTAAGAGTTGGAGCTATGACGACCTACCTATCGATGTTTTACCTCTTCATCTTTGGCGTAATTTCACATCATCGATGACCCTTACTCGCCTTGCGGTAATCCTTCTGTACCAAGGATAACAAAATTCCTTACTCGCGAGGGTGACACGTAGTATAACTGGCACACATAGTCCCTTAAGCTTAACTTTGCTCACATTGTTTACTTTAGGGAAGCGTCTTCTTGAATGACCATTCTCTGAATTTCTCATGAATCTTCTTTTGTTTTCCATTCTATTATCGCCGGAACGCAATCTGAAATTCTCATGATGCCGACCATTATCAAATCACTCCGTCCCTAATTCATATTTAGTTTATCTTGTTCACCAGCCCATAACGATTTCTATTATTCTTGGGTCTAACTTTTCCTTCTGGTAGTCGCGTTAGAGTCACAAACTTATTTCTCGAAATGAGGATATGACTTTATTCTGTACTCCTTTGTTGTCTCAAGGCTTGTCGCCTTTCGTCTTTTCCATCACTTAACTATAGACTCTATAATTTTGTCATCTTTTTTATCTACCGTTGTTATCCATGTATCACATCTTACTTATAATACTTCATTAACTCTTTTCTTATTTCCCGCTAACATTTATGTCTATCACTTTATTCTGAAAACTTCGAACAAAACATTCTTTTGCTTTTAGCTCCCCTTGCTCCATCCATTGGCTCTTCGATTTGCCTAACATTCGCTCTCTATTAGGGATGGGAGCCATACTAAGATAATATTTATCCCTTCAAGGCTTCCAGTAGCTATCTTTGTAGTACTCATATCTAGCTATACTTATTTTAGAGTGCAGCATCTGGGTGTCTCACAAGGAGATCTATTAGCACATTTGCAATATCCTTTGGAAATGTCAACTAACTCTAACATTCCATCAAATATTTTGGGTTACTTTACCCAAGCCGGATCCTGATATCCCGTCCTTGTCTAAAACTACACCTGTTAGCCCCCATAGTGCATAACTGAAATGGGTTTGACCAAGTATACATACCTCTGTTATTGTTGAAGGTAACTCAAAAGGCTTATATTCCTCTGCCTGAATTGTAAATACTAATAATCTTCATAAACTGGGCGCCTCGTACCCTTCTTCATCTTGCTTCTTTTACTTGTTAAGACTTGTATCTATCTTCTGAATCTTTCATTGCCTTTCACCATAGGGCTAGATAGATATTACTACTTTAAGGTTCCTTATCAAAAGGCTTACACGTCTTAGTACACACATGATCTACTGAAGACCTTACATTTACTCATCGTAGGCATCATGAAAAATCGAGTCCCTCAGACTCAACTCTTCCATAGCCACATTCAATCTCTAACCAACTATCTTTCTGGATGCAGGCATCTTCGTATTATGAATAAGATAGAGTTTAGGAAATTGAGTATTTACAACTAAGCTCTACCACATGATCTGGAGTAAGAAGAAAGAGTGACAGTTCTAAATGCCATGTAGCCTCCTGCTTATAAGTGTGGTGCACAACACACCCATAAACAAGACTCTACCCGGCACGACTTGTAGACTCCCTAGGACAGAACTGCTCTGATATCACTTTTGTCACGACCCAAACTGATGAGCCACGATGGGCACCCAGTACCTTACTCAACCGAGTACCAACATAACGTATCTTTCGTATTATTCTATCATAGGTAAATGAGGCGGAAGGTCTACCGTAGGATAGCTAGAACAAAACATGTAACACCAACTTACACATGACATACAAGCCTATAAAACCAAAATGATCACTCGTACACTAAACATAAGCCGACAAGGCCATAAGTATATGACATATGTCTACAAGCCTCTAAGAGTAGATAAATACCATAAAGGATGGGATAGGGCCCCACCATACTAAACATTACACGCCCAAATCATACTGACCAAATAAGCAACTCCAGAGCAAATGGAGCGCACCAACATCTTTCGCTGAGTTGATAACCTACTTGGAGGACTCTCGACCTGTCTATCGGGACACGCGGGCATGAAACGCATGGTCCCCAGACAAAAAGTATGTCAGTACAAATAATGTACCGAGTATGTAGGGAATGAAAATCGGTACACAATAGACATGAGAGAAACATGGAGTAAAAGACTTTACATGTATATTTGAATAGCTCTATGAATCATTTAATATTATAATGTCATGCATATGCGTATAAATGTCATACCATGCACGGGTATATGCGTTCATAACATCATAAAGCCTCTGAGGGCATCCCATCATATCATGTCAGCCACTGTGGACAAATCATCAATGTATACCAGCTGATCAGGTGGTGGTGCGTATATAACGCCGTGACCTTTTCCCATATCCTGTATACAAATAATATACATATATACACATATATAACGCCGTCTGATCATGGGTCAATGTAAATGAATGCAATTCCTGATAAGTATGTCAATAAAATCCTTCGGAGTGTCATAAGACCATTATCAACTTATATATTTTCTGAAACCCATGAACATATGATAAAATAATAAGAATTATGGAAAAACAAGAATATACGCATCTCTAGCATTTCAACAAATAGAGTAATTTATGGAAGTTGTGCATTTGCTCATTTCATTTGTGTCATATAGATCATGCCAAAAAGAAAGAAAGGATAGCCTTAAAATGCCTGAATCAATTATCTTGAGAAAGAATACACCGTATTCCCTTAAAATTGTAAAATCTCACGTTAATTTAAATTGTTGAAGGTCTTGGGCGTTTCCTGTATGACTTTCATTTGTAACACACAACATTTACGTTGAATCCTCATCAGATGCCTATAAGAATGAGTTGTGATTCACGTTTCTTATCCATCCATGTCTCGTAACCACAATGCCTGTATCCACATCATTGTTAATATAAATCCATTTCTTTTTCAGATAGTCGTCAAATTCCAATAAGGGAATGTTCAGTAGTAGCCCAAGCCGTTCAGTATCAAACTCCAACTCAAACTCTCTCACATAACTCTTTACTACCTTGACATCTTACTGAAAATTTGTATAGAACTCAACCACTGCAGGCACACATACAGGAGGAAAGGCTTTAAGAAACATATGTGTCCATCCATGCAGGTCAAGCTTTCTACCAATTTGGCCATGCCTTTTTCATCAATGTAAGTCAGTCAGCCTGTCAACTACCCCAGACTCAACCATTTTCTTCTTTCCTTTGCTGTTCTTATGAGAAGTGGTAGTTGTTTTGATGGGTTTGGCAACAATTTTCTTCACTGATGGTTTCTTTCCCTTTAGGGAAGAACCAGGTTCATCCCCCTCGTCAAACTCAACCATAGTTTCAGCAGCAGGAAATTGCTTTCTTGTCCTCTTGACACTCCTAGACTCCTTGAACATTTGTTCATCAATAACTTTTGTCTTGCTCTTGGTGAGAGGAGTCCTAGTAGGAGGATCCACCTCCTTTCTTTTCTGTGAAGTTGGTCTTTTAGGTTTTGTAGGGGCTTTCCTGTTCTTCTTCTCTACCTCATATAATGGCAAATCATCCTCAATATTGTCAACTTCCTCATCTCTTACGAAGGGAGTTAAGGAAGGCCTAGGTTCTTCGGACCCTTCCTCTTCATGAACTTCCTCTAAAGGGGCCATGATTGTATTCTCAACAGTCATAGAGTCTTTAGATTCCTAATTGGTATTGTCTTCCTCAGTTTCAGATTCTGTACCCCCACCTTCACTTTCCTTCTCATCTTCATTACCCTCGCTTTCAGGGTCATCTTCTCCCTTACTTCTTTTTTCTTCTTCTACTGAATCTCTAACTTGCTCACCTTGTTGTTCTTCTACCTCACCTTCTTTCCCTTCACCTGATTCACCCTCATTCTCACTTTTCTTTTCTTCAAAAATTTGAACTTTCTCATGCACCTTCTCTCCCTCTTTATTTGTTTCTCCTTCTCCCTCCTTATGAATTTTCTCATCCTCCTCATCATCAGTTAAACTATAAGAACTACCATCAGAACCTTTATTCCCTGTTTCTTTCTCACCTTCCCCCTCAACCACAAGCATGTATGCAACTATTTTTAAATCCTTTTTCTAAGTTACTACTTCCTTTTATACAATAGTACTTTCTACATGTGGTTTTTCACTCAAGGGTTCAACAACTTCTAATGGTGAAACCTCAAATGCAACAGCTAGAACATCAAGTTTTTATGTAGGAGGTTTTACTTGAGAATCCTTAACTATTGCAGATTCCCCCTGAGAAGTAGCCTCATTTACTTTTGATTCCCTCTAAGCAGTAGAACGATCAAATGCCTTATCACTCTTTCTTGACTTCCTTGAAGTAGCCTTGACCTTAGTGGGGTTGGAGGTGATTTGTGGGACGGCTACAGGTGCACGGTCGATTGATTTTGGAGATCAAGTGACATACATGATTATTCAAGTGACATACATGATTATTTGTACTCGAACATAGGCCGACAAGGCCATACATGTTTCCATATATATGACATCTTTCTACAAGCCTCTAATAGTACATAAACGTCATACAGGTCGAGACAGGGCCCGACCATACCAGTCAATACATGTCCAAATCATAATGACCAAACATGCAACTCCGGAGCATGGGGAGCGCACCAACACCTTCCGCTGAGCTGATAGCCTACTAGGAGGACTGTCAACCTGTCTATCGGGGCCTGCAGACATGTAACACATCATCCTCTAGCAAAAGAGACGTCAGTACAAATAAAGTACCGAGTATGTAAGGCATGAAAGCAGTATATAAAAGAAATGAAATAAACATGGAGTAAAGAACTCAACCTGTAAGTCTGAATAGCTCTGTGAATCATGAAATGTTTATAATGTAATAAATATGCGTATAAATGTCATATCATGCATTGGTATATGCGTACATAACATCATCAAGCCTCTGAGGGCATCCCATCATATCTTCTCAGCCTCTGTGGGCGAAATCCCCATTATATATCAACTGATCAGGTGGTGGTTAATATATAACACCGTAACCTTTCCCCATACCCCATATACATATAATATACGTGTATATAACACTATCTGGTCATGGGTCATGTACATGTATAAATGAATGCAATGCATAATGAAGTAAGTCAATAAGAACTCTCGGAATGTCATAAGATCATTATGCCTTCGGATAAACTTTATCAACTTATGTATTTTTTTAGACCCATGAACAGACGATATAATAATAGGACACATGGGGAATCAAGAACATAGGCACCCCTAGTACTTCTAAGACTAACGTCATTTTTGAAACTTGCGACCAATTTACTATCCTACCACATATGGCGTTTCTCTCCTTCCAACCTCGATAAATCAGCAACACAATAGGCCAACACGAGTGGACTACAAAACGGTCCACTAAAAGTGAAATCAATCGAGCTCACTTCTTATAGACACCACCCCATGAGTTCTAACTATTAGAAAAAGAATTTATCAACCTTCCTTGATATTCAAAAGCTTAAATACAGAAAGTAGGCATTTTATTAACTATGGAGTACCTGCCAAAACTCAAACTACAAAGGAAAAGAGAGGTGGTATAGCGATACTTATGCGTATATATGGAACATTAAAATAAAGACGATTTAAAACCTATATATATATATATATATATATATATATATATATATATATATATATATATATATATATCAATTTTTTAAAAGTCAAAGAGGTGCTAGCTTGGCAACCCTAGCATTGGCCCTTTTTCCGACGCGTATATCTTTTTATCTGGATATCGTATGAATGAACGGTTAAGAGTGTTGGAAACCAAATTCCAATACCTTAAATTTGTATATAATATGTCCCAAAAATACCTTATATAACACACAAAATGTATTTCTCAAAAAGCTTTAGTGACACAACCCTACTTGTCACCTATGCAGTCTGCGTAGTCTCGCGAAACATCAAATATCTCTATACTCCGATGTTGTATAGATTAACGGTTTAATGAGTTAGAAACTAGGATTGTAGATATTCAATTTGATTTGTGGATAATCTTGTATTCAAAGTATATCGGAGAAAAGTGTCACGACCCAAACTGGAGGATCATGACTAGTACCCGGGCCATACTTGCCGAACACCAACGTACATTTTATCTAACCTTCTTATTATCTTTAAGGGATAACGAGATCAATATAAATGGTAGATATTGATCATGAACATACATCACATGGGATGACAAGATTGCTAAGAAACTACATAAAAGGTACGAGCTACAACGCTGCCATGAAAGACTATACAACAAAAATTATCCAACAAGACATACCCAAATTGTACATGAGTTGACACTTGTCTATGAGCCTCTAAAGGAGCATAAGTAATACAACATAGCCGGAACAGGGCCCCGACATACCCATAATATCTATAACAAAAATGCATACCAAGACCACGGCAAGTCCGGAGAAGGGATCTCGCCTATGACCGCTGAACTGGAAAGCCTATTATGGTAGGAAAGCTGTGTCTACCTGTCTATCAGGACCTGCAGCACGACATGCAGCATCCACAAATAAATGGACGTCAGTACGAATAAAGTACTGAGTATGTAAGGTTGGTCAATATAAATATGAACAATAAT
>ML267763.1:9268-20243 GCA_005239495.1 Nicotiana undulata
CGGGTCCGGCTGTGCAGTCCGCACAACATAAAGAAGTGCAGGTGTAGTATCAGTACAACCGACCCCATGTACTGAGTAAGTGCCTAGCCTAACCTCGGCGAAGTAGTGACGAGGCTAGGACCGACAACAATATACATACCTGTGCAATTCTATATAATAACAGGAAAAATATCGACGAAAATAAACAAGTAAAAACAGATACGGGGAGAACATGTTGGGGATAAAAGGGGCAACAAAATACTAGCATAGTAGAACAGGGTAGTAACTGAAATGTAAAAGTAAAAGTAAAAGCAGGAATTTAACGTCTCATAACAGATAATGAACAGCAAAAGGCACGGCATGTCCCCTCGTGCATAATCTCTCAATCACTCGGCACTGAATGTCCCCTCGTGCATAAATAGAAAAATCACTCGGCACAGAATGTCCCCTCGTGCAATAAATAATACACAATTGGCACGGCATGTCCCCTCGTGCGATAAATAATAAACACTCGGCAAGGAATGTCCCCTCATGCAATAAATAATAAACAATCGGCACGGCATGTCCCCTCGTGCGCTAAATAATAAACACTCGACACGGAATGTCCCCTCGTGCAATAAATAATAAACAATCGGCACGGCATGTCCCCTCGTGCGATAAATAATAAACACTCGGCACAGAATGTCCCCTCGTGTAATAAATAATAAAAAATCGGCACGGCATGTCCTCTCGTGCGATAAATAATAAACACTCGGCACGGAATGCCCCCTTGTGCAATAAATAATAGACAATTTGCACGGCATGTCCCCTCGTGCGATAAATAATATAAAAACAACAATATAATGTGAAAACTAACAAAAAAAATTCTCAAGCTTACAGAAATACTCAATAAAAATCTATCGTCCCGGCAAGGGACTCAGCTCTAACCAAACTTGCTCAGAAATATAATTTCAACAGTAAAAGCCTTAACTGAATAAATAATTAGATAACTTCCCACGTCATGGTACAACATCAATGTATCACTTCTAAATCACCAATTACTCATAGTACAGAGGATATTGAGAACACGGTATGATTCATCACAATTGACCCACGGGCATGCTTGACCACAACATACAGGTACTCGCACCTCACCTATACGTTGGACATGAATTACACATAGCAATTAAGACTCTATACCTATTCCCTCAAGCTAAGGTTAGGCCAAACACTTACCTCGGCTCCAAAAATGCAAGTCAAGCCTCAATCACAGCCTTGCCTCTCGAATCCAACTCTGAAACGATAATATCTAGACATAATTGACTTATTAACATCAATAATTACTCAATAAACCAATTCCATAGCCTAATTATGCATTTCCTATCATTCTTCCAAAAATACCAAAATCCGACCTCGGGCCCGCTTGGTCCAAACTCGAGGTTCGGACCAAAACCCGATCACCCATTCCCCCACGAGCCCAAATATATAGTTTGTTTTGAAATCCGACCCCAAAATGAGGTTGAATTTCCCAAAATTCTCAAAACCCTAAATCTACCCAAAACCCCTAATTTCTACTTTGATTTCATGATTTTAGGCCTAGATTCTAGGGTGAAATCTTGTAAAAACAAGTTAAGGAGTAAAGAAAATGAGTTAGAAATCACTTACTAATGTTTTGGAGAAGAAAGAGTGTTTGGAAAATCGCCTCTTATGTTTTTAGGGCTTTGAAAAATGAAAATAACTGAAATTTCCGTCTATTTATGCCCCTCTCAGGTCCCCCACCGCGGTAAGCAAAAAATGGACCGCGACCGCGCTAGCAAGGACCAAGAAAAGCTGAAGAAAACCAAGAAAAATGATTGCAGTGACATGCTTTTGTATTATGACCATAACTTTCTCTATCGATGTCCAAATTACGATTTCTTTACCTTTCCAGAAACGAGACACGAAGGGATACAACCTTTGTTTTTGAATCATCTCAAAATTCCTTGTAGATCAAAAGATATAAGCCTCCGAAGTCGGACCAGTGACCCAGCCCCTCCACCGCGGATCGCGAAAACACGACCGCGGCTGCGAAGCCCCCCTTAGGTCCCCCCCACCGCGGTCAGCGAAAAAATGGACCGCGGACTGCGGTGGTTGGTTCAGAGAATTGACCCCTCAGACCTGCAACAACTATATTTTAGCCTAAGGACATCCCGGGACCCACCCGAGCCCTCAGAACTTCAAACTAAGCGTTCCAACAAGTCCCAAATCATCCCACGAACTTATTCGAGTAATGAAACCACCAAAATAACATCAAAAACAATGAATTGAACTTCAAAATCTATAGAATTTTCTCAATCTTCATAAACTATCAAATTTTCCATTTTTGATCCGAAACACGTCAAACCAAGTCCGTTTTACACCAAAATTTGCAGATAGCTCATATAACACATATTAAACCTGTTCCGGGCTCCGGAACTATGATACGGGCCCGGTAACACAGGTTTCGCATAAAAATTCATTTTCAAAAGTCTTTATTATTTTCAAAAAAATAATTTTTTTTTAAAATTCATTTTTCGGACTTGGGACCTCGGAATTCGATTCCGGGCATACGCCCAAGTCCCATATTTTCCTACGGACCCTCCGGGACCGTCAAATCACGGGTCCGGGTCTGTTTACCAAAAATGTTGACCAAAGTCAACTTTAATCAATTAATTATTATAAATTTCAACTGTTCATCAAGTTTTCACATAAAAGCTTCCCGGCTACATACCCGGGCTGCGCACGCATATCGAGCTGAGATTAACGGAGGCTTTCGGGGCCTCGAAATACAGATTTAGCTAAATTAACAAAGAATGACCTTTTGGGTCATCACATAAGATGGGGAAAATTGTAAGATTTTGATAACCAAACATTATTTTCCAACAAAAAAAAATTGAAAAGAAGAAATTTTTTCTTATGTCCCAAAGAGCTCTAAATAATCAATTATGACCGAATAAATTGTACTGATATCAAATCTTAATAGTCAATATTCAGTACAAACGTGATCAATACATTATTACATATAACTCAAGCTGTTATAAATAGAATTCTATTTAGAGTGAATGTCTATCTTTTAGAGAGTTCTACTTTGTGGCTAAGTCATTCTTTCCCTATAAATAGAGGGGTCTTACCCCATTGTAAATCATCCAAAATTCAATAAGAATTTCCTCTCTCTTTCTCTGCAACATTGTTCTTGTTTTTATTGTTTCATAAAACGTTATCAGCACGAGACTCTACCGTCTCAAGAAGCTCTTTCAGAAGATTAAGGTATAACTTTTCTCCTCTCCTTTTTTTTAAAAATTATGAATGACATTATGAAAAGAAAGTTCGTTGCCCTTGAAATTTAGGGCAAGAACTATATGACATGTGTGTTGGATGCTGAAATCTATTTAGATGCAATGGGTCTTGGAGACGCCATTAAAGATAAAAATAAAGCATCTACCCAAGACTGTGCTAAGGCCTTGATTTTCTTGCGCCATCACCTTGATGAAGGGTTGAAAATAGAATATCTCACAGTCAAAGGTCCACTTGTTTTGTGGAATGGCTTAAAGAAAAGATATGACAACTTAAAGTTGGTCACTCTTCCACAAGCACGATATGATTGGGCTCATCTGAGCCTCCAAGACTTTAAGTATGTTTTTGAGTATAATTCTGCAATGTTCAGAATTACTTCTAAATTGAAACTCTGTGGAGATACTATCACTGATTATGATATGCTTGAAAAATCGTTTACAACGTTTCATGCTTCCTATATGGTCTTGCAACAGCAATACCGAGAGAAAGGTTTCAAGAAGTACTCTGAGTTGATTTCTCTTCTCCTTGTGGTTGAGCGAAATAACGAGTTGCTCATGAGAAATCACGAAAATCAACCCACTGGGTCTATACCATTGCCTGAAGTGAATGAGGTATATTCCCATTATGCCAAACGTGAGAAAGGCCGTGGCCCTATTAATGGTCGAGGTCGTGGTCGTGGAAGAAATTTTCCCGGTGTTAATAACCCCCCAAAGAAAAATAACCACAAAAAGTGAAAAGGAAAATATGAGAAGCCAAAGGCAAATGGTTCAGAGACTGAATGTTATCGTTGCGGTGGAAAAGGCCATTGGGCAAAAATTTGTCGTGTACCAAGACATTTGGTTGAGCTTTATCAAGCATCTCTAAATAATAAAGGCCCTGAAGCTAATTTTGTCTATGACAATAAATTTGACATCACCACTTAGATGTGGCAGACTTCTTTGAGCGCCCTGATGAAAAAATAGACCACTTGATCGGTGATGGATCCGTGGTTAAAGATGATTGAGTAGTATAATTTTTATTTTTGCCCATTCGTAGTAGTTAATGAATAAACATCATGTAATCATAGTTCTTTACATGAGTAGTAGTCATTAGTTTTATTTGTTTTAACAGTGTTAGTTCATTTTGATTCAATATAGTTCTAGTATTCGCTTTAAACAATGTTTCAGTTTGCTTAGTTTTCAAGAATTAAAATATTCTTTATTAAAATGACGTTGCGATATGAAAACAAAATATAGTTACTGCAATCTAAATTAAGCTGTTGTACTTCAATATATTTGACATATGGAATATGTTATTGTTGCGCGTTTCTTAATTAATTCACTGAAATTGTATAGTTGATTCAAAATAAGTGGATAGTTTAAACTTATCATCCCACAATTACCGTCTAAACTCGCGTACATGTGTTAATTGTAATGCCACTTCCAGAAATAAGAATAATGATTACCAAAGAATTCATTCCAACTTCAGGATGGTAATTTAAATCAGGATTTAATTGTCTAGTTGTAGACTATAAATTGCAGGTCACAGATTTTCTGGGCCCAAATAGCTGAGAATTTAAAACAAAGTACAACTAAATAAGAAGAACGGTTGTCAAACAGTGTATCAATCAAAATACTTACTGGAGTTGAACTAAGTGAGATCGATTTTTTTTCTTGAACACTACCTTTTTTTCCCCCATGTGCAATAACATTTCTTTTAAGAGCGGGGAACGACTTTTGCAAAATGCCTTTGTTATTGGAATATATAGTACTGAAACTTTTTGTTTTTATTTTCTATAAATAATTGTTATATACATTAAGAATGAGAATACCATTACCTTTGTGTGATACGGAGAAATCATAATTGCTCCATACATTAGGATTATAATTTTATTTTATTTAATCTCTCATGATTTATGAATCTAAGATCATATTGATCGCCCGTCATGCATGTATATTGCTTTTGTTTATTCGCGAGCAATCATAAATTTAACTTTGTTTTTTTCCTTTATCACGAAAAATACTAATGTTTATTCATATATTTCTTTGTGTGTCAAATTATGGAAGCAAATATGGATGCCTCACAAAGCAAACTTGGATCAATGTTTAATTGTAAAAATATTTGCTTAGTTGATTCATGTACGACACATACAATATTCAAAGAGAAGAAATATTTCTCTCATTTAAGTATGTGTAACGCAGATGTTACTACAATTTTTGGTAGTAGTAAATTAATTGAAGGCTCTGAAAAAGCTACTATAACTCTGCCTAAGAGAACAATACTCATCATAGAGAATGCTATGTTCTCCTCCAAGTCCAAGAGGAACTTGTTGAGTTTTAAAGATATTCGCCGAAATGGATATCATATTGAGACAATAGATGAGAATAATCTTGAATATCTCATCATTACCAAGAATGTCTCTGGCCAAAAGAGGGTTATTGAGAAGTTCCCATCTTTATCTTGTGGCCTGTATTGGACAAGAATTAGTGCAATTGAGGCACATTAATTGTAAACCAAAAGGTTACTGATTCCAATACTTTTGTACTTTGGCATGATCGATTGGGACATCCTGGATCAATTATGATGAGACGAATTATAGAAAACTCAAATGGTCATCCATTAAGGAATTTAATGATTCTTTTAAATAATGATTTTTCTTGCACTTTTTGTTATCAAGGCAAGTTAATTATAAGACCATCACCAACAAAGGTTGGGATTGAGTCCCCTGCGTTTTTGGAACGTATACAAGGGGACATTTGTGGAACTATTCACCCCCTAGTGGGTCGTTTAGATATTTTATGGTCTTAATAGATGCATCCTCTAGATGGTCTCATGTGTTCCTATTGTCATCTCGCAACCTCGCGTTTGCAAAGTTAATGGGACAAATAATTTTATTACGGGAGCAATTCCCCGATAATCCAATTAAGTCTATTAGACTTGATAATGCTACTGAATTTTCATCCCAAGCATTTAATGATTATTGCTTATCAATTGGGATAAAAGTGGAACATCTTGTAGCTCATGTTCACACTCAAAATGGCCTTGGTGAGTCTTTAATAAAACGTCTGCAATTGATAGCAAGACCGTTACTCATGAAAACGAGGTTGCCCACTTCTGTTTGGGGTCACGCCATTTTTCATGCAACAATGCTAGTTCGTCTCAGACCGATAAATTATCATAAATATTCCCCGTTGCAATTAGTTTTGGGTCATGAACCTAATATATCCCATTTAAGAATTTTTGGATGCGTAGTATATGTGCCTGTAGCACCGCCATATCGCACCAAATTGGGTCCCCAAAGAAGGTTAGGAATATATGTTGGGTTTGAATCGCCCTCCATTATTCGCTATCTTGAAACATTAACGGGGGATTTATTCACTGCTCGATTTGCAGATTGTCGATTCGATGAGACACTTTTCCAAAAACTAGGGGGAGAAATTGGTGAAACCAAACGAAAAATTTTGTTGAAAAATCCGTCACTATCTCATCTTGATCCACGTACCTCTATTTGTGAAAAAGAGGTGCAAAAGATTATCCACTTGCAAAGAATAGCAAATCAAATGCTAGACGCATTTACGGATTTGAAAAGGATAACAAAATCACATATCCCTGCAGAGAATGTTCCAATCCGTATTGATGTACCTATTAGACAATCTTCTAGTGTCTTAGCTAATGAGTCACAAGCACGCCTAAAACGTGGCAGACCATTGGGTTATAAGGATCAAAATCCTAGAAAAAGGAAAATAAATTATCTAAATGACACTACGAAAGAGTCTCATGAAGAAATTCACGATTTAATGAATTCTGATATTCATGAGGAAACTATTGAGCCCGAGACTCGAGAAAATAAGGAACTATCAATAAATCCAATCGATATTGAGACAAATTTGAATTGATTGAATATAGTGGTAAATTATGTCTTTGCATATAATGTTGCATCTAGCATTATGCAAGATATTGAATATCTTGAACCTCAATCTGTTGGAAAATGTAAACAAAGACATGATTGGCCAAAATGGCAAGAAGCAATCCAATCAGAATTGAATTCACTTGCAAAACGTGAAGTTTTTGGGCATGTAGTCCAAACACCTAATGGTATTAAGCATGTATTCTACAAATGGGTCTTTGTACGCAAGAGGAATGAGAAAAATGAGGTACAAAGATATAAGGCACGCCTTGTTGCACAAGGATTTTCAAAAAGGCCTGGTGTCGATTATGAAGAGACATATTGACCCGTTATGGATGCTATAACGTTCCGTTATCTCATTAGTTTTGATGTCCATGAAAAACTTGACATGCATTTAATGGATGTGGTTACCGCCTACCTTTATGGCTCACTTGATAGTGAGATATACATGAAAATTTCCGAGGGATTTAAAATGCCTAACGCACATAATTCAAAATCCCGGAAAATATTTTCAATCAAATTGCAAAGATATTTGTATGGTCTAAAGCAATCAGGACGTATGTGGTATAATCGTCTTAGTGAGTACTTATTAAAGGAAGGTTATATAAATAATGTCATTTGTCTATGTGTTTTTATAATGAAAACAACATCGGAATTTGTTGTACTTGTCGTATATGTTAATGACATAAACCTTATTGGAACTCCTATAAAACTCCAAAAGGCAATTGATTATTTAAAGAAAGAATTAGAGATGAAAGATCTTGGAAATATAAAATTATGTCTTGGTTTGCAAATTGAACATTTGGCAAACAGAATTTTTGTTCATCAATCTACCTACATAGAAAAGGTACTGAAACGGTTTTACATGGATGGAGCACATCCATTAAGTACTTCGATGGTTGTTCGATCACTTGATATGAATAAGGATCCATTCCTACCTCAAGAAGAGAATGAAGAGCTACTTGGTCCTGAAGTACCATATCTTAGTGCAATTGGTGCACTAATGTATCTTGCCAACACTACAAGGCCTGACATAATTTTTTCAGTTAATGTCTTAGCAAGATATAGCTCTGCTCCCACAAGGAGACATTGGAATAGAATCAAACACATATTGCAGTATCTAAAAGGAACTACCGATATGGAATTATTTTATGGCAATAATTGCAGTCCCAATCTTGTTGGCTATGCCGATGCTGGGTATTTATCTGACCCACACAAGGCTTGATCTCAAACATGCTATGTGTTTACATGTGGAGGTACTGCCATATCTTGGTGATCGACTAAGCAATCAATGGTGGCTACTTCATCTAATCATGCTGAGATAATTGCTATTCATGAAGCAAGTCGAGAATGTGTGTGGTTGAGGTCTATACTACATTTTATTCGAGACAAATGTGGTTTGAAGTGTGACAAACTACCCACGATTTTGTATGAAGACAATGCAACATGCATATCCCAATTGAAGAGAGGATTCATAAAAGGAGATAGGACAAAACATATTTCACCAAAGTTATTTTTCACACATGATCTTCAAAAGAGTGGTGATATCAATGTGCAACAGATTCGTTCAAGTGATAATATGGCTGATTTGTTCACAAAATCTCTACCAACGTCAACCTTCAAGAAGCTAATACACAAGATTGGGATACGAAGGCTCAAATTGATGCTCTCATCAAGGGGAGTTAATGCGCGTTGCACTCTTTTTCCCTTACAAGGTTTTGTCCCATTGGGTTTTCCTTGCAAGGTTTTTAACGAGGCAACCAAAAGACGCATTTCTAAACATGTGTACTCTTTTTCCTTTTCTAGAATTTTTTTTCCATTGGGTTTTATTTTAGTTAAAGTTTTAACGAGGCACATTATCTGTTGAATAGACATTCAAGGGGGAGTGTTATAAATATAATTCTATTTAGAGTGAATGTCTATGTTTAGAGAGTTCTACTTTGTGGCTAAGTCATTCTTTCCCTATAAATAGAGGGGTCTTACCCCATTGTAAATCATCCCAAAATTCAATAAGAATTTCCTCTCTCTCTTTCTCTGTAACATTGTTCTTGTTTTTATTGTTTCATAAAAACTCTGATTTCATTATTTATGGAGACAAACCAAAGAAAAAAATAAAAGATCATTTAAAAATAAGTGTGCCAAGCCTTATTTTGAATTTTTATTTAATAATAGATTTGTTAGAAGTTCCTTATTACTAATACGAAACGATACCGTTGAGTGATTAAAATCCATTCACGTAGATTAGGAGGAAGATCAGTTTGTTGGGATCGAAATAATATATGGTATCTGCGGAAGCTAATAATGTAAAGCTTGTGGACGATAAATCAGACAAGAAAAAAATATACTAAACTCAGCATAATAGTTTTTAATGGTTTGATCAATTGATCTACATGTAAAACTAATATAAAAGAATAAAAACTATCATGAGAAAATCTCCCCCTAAATAAAACTTTTAAATGACTACATTATGGATATTTTTTTGTGTTCTTGTGAGAAGCAAAGATCATTGGTTCATAGATGTACAAAACTTGTCTTCCAAGAAAAGGATAAGACATTTAAGCAGATTTAATCCTTTTAGGAGTCTTTTTTCCTTCCTTCAAGAAAGATAATCCTAATAGATTAAAAATTCAGAGCAAAATCTTAACAATTCTCCCAATTTTCTTAACAAAGTTGATTCACTTTCTTCACTTAATCTTCATCCCTGCTGCTTGCCATGCTTATAAATCGGTATATGTTGAAAATCTTGGTATTGGTTAAAAGAAGCCCAAGTGTAGGTTTAAACGAGCCCACGTGTTAAGAATAAACATGGGGTAAAAGAAACTCTTGCATTAAAAGAACCATGAGGTAGAATTGGCATTGGAGCTCTTGTGTTACGAGTAGACATGGCTTAAAACTGACATCGATTAAAAGTGGCCAAAATATGGGTTAAAAGGAGTTTTTATTTCAATAAAGATGCAGCAACAAGGGTTATGAATACTTGTGGTTGTAAATATTTCTCCAAATGTAGCATCACGTTCAAATTTTGTTGTCGTTGAATAAATCTTTATTATCGTCATATTGATCGCTGATCTAAACACGCCTTGAACCCGTCTTCAATCTCGTTCAACCGTTGAATCTAAACTATTGGCCATGATACCTCTTATTGTGATAGAAGTAACGGTGTATACAGAAGCTAACAATGTAAAGCTTGTGGACAATAAACCAGGCAAGAAAAAAAAAATACTAAACTAAGCATAATAGCTTATAATGGTTTGGTCAATTGACCTACATATGATAAAACTAATATAAAAGAAGAAAAACTATTGAGAGAAAATCTCACCCTAAACAAAACTCTTTAAAAGCTACGTTGTGAATATTTTTGTATTCTTTTGAGAAGCAGAGATCCTTAATTTATAGATGTGCAAAATTTGTCTTCCAAGAAAACGATAAGACATATTGGGTGTGTTTGGTATAACGGAAAATATTTTCCAAGAATATGTTTTCTTGGAAGACAAGTAGTAATCTTATTCATTTTTCGGTGTTTGGTACGCAAATTAAGGAAAATAACTTCTCAAGAGTATTCATAAATAATTTAGATACAATAAACATGAAGCCAAAAACTTTCGAACCTACAACCTTCCGAACCCACACATTTCATGAACTTCTGAACCGCTAAATTTTCAAAATCACAAAATTTCAAACCCGTAAACTTTATAATTTCTAAACTCGTATACTTCCAAACACATAAACCTTTGAACTCATAACTTTGGAACTTGTAAAATTTCAAATCTATAAACCGAAAGATGAAAAAACTAAAACTGAAAAAAAAAATTGGGGGGG